>NW_026506976.1:0-30162 GCF_026875155.1 Cherax quadricarinatus | reverse complement strand
AAGAGGAATATACCAACAAGGTTTTTGGATGAATAAAACAATGAGGAGAGGTGAAGAAGCTTTTTAAGGACCTTGCCCCTCAAAGGCGATGGGACCGGACAACATTCCCATGGGCCTTGGAAAAGGAGAGAGATGCTGTGCGGCCTCAAACCACAATCTTCAACACATCCTTGAAACTGGGCAATCCCTGAGAATGGAAGACAGTAATGTGCCCCCCATTTTTAAAGAAAGGAAACAGAACGAGGCACTAAACTCAGACCTGTGTCTTGACTGTATTGTGTGCAAAGTCTGGAGAAGATTATCAGGGGAGAGTGGTAAACCCCGGGAAAAAGGAACAAGATTATAAATGAAACCCCAGCATGGTTCATGGAAGAAAAATCTTGTACCAAACCCCTGGAGTTTTTTGCAGGAAACAAAAAGTAAGACACGAGAGAGGGGGGGGGGAGATTGCGTTTTTTAACTGCAGGAGGCCTTTGACCATTTCCCACAAGAGATTAGTGCTAAGCTGGGGGAAATCGGGCAGAAAAGGGGGGGCACTGAATGGTAAGGGATACCTGACGGGAGGCAAAAAAGAGTCATGGTACGTGAAGAGGTATCAAAAGTGGGCGCTTTTTTCGAGCGGGGCCCCACAGGGGTCAGTTCTAGGACCAGGCTATTTTGATATTGTGCACATGGGGAAAGGGAAAGATCTGAATTTGTCCTGTTCGCAGATGAGTAAAGTTGATGAGAAAAATTTAATCGGCCCGGGGATGGGCAGGACTGCAAAGAGCACTGGACGTGGACATGTGGCCCAGCAACTGACTTCTCGAATTCAATCCACCCAAATGCAAAGTCATGAAGATTGGGGAGGGGCAAAAGAAGACCGCAGACAGAGTATAGGCTAGGTGGACAAAGGACTACAGACTCATCAGGGAGAAAGACCTTGGGGTGACCTAACACGAGCACATCACCGGAGGCACACAATCAACCAAATAACCGCTGCAGATACGGGCGCCTGGCAAACCTGAGAATAGCGTTCCCTACCTTAATAAGGAATCGTTCAAGCACTGTACACTGTGTATGTTAGGCCCTACTGGAGTATGCAGCACCAGTCTGGAACCCACACCTGGTCAAGCACGTCAAGAAGTTAGAGAAAGTACAAAGGTTTGCAACAAGGCTAGTCCCAGAGCTCAAGGGGAATGTCGTACGAGGAAAGGTTAAGGGAAATCGGACTGACGACACTGGAGGACAGATGGGTCTGGGGAGACATGATAACGACATACAAGATACTGCGGGGTTAATAGGACAAGGTGGACAAGAGATAGGATGTTCAGAGAGGGGACACAGGGTCAAGGGTCACAAACTTGAAGCTCGAAGACTCAGACGAGTCACAGGACGTTTAGGAAGCATTTCTTCAGTTCATAGAGTTGTCAGCTAGTGGATATTTTTAGCAAGGTGACGTCGTGGGGCAGGAACCATACATAGTTTTAAGAAGACGTATGACAAGCTCAGGAAGCAGAGAGAGAGAGTGGATCCAGTAGCGATCAGTTTGAAGAGGCGGGACAGGGTGAAGTGTCGACCCCTGACAACTCACAATTAGGTGAGTACAATTAGGTGAGTACACAAATAACACAACACACACACACTGCACGAGCAACAGAACTTAAAAAAAAAAAATGTCGGTCAAAAAGTTAAGAGGCCGGGGTTAAAAAATTGGAATCACACCTTCCTCAAAATCAAAGCGAGAACTTACACACACACACAACACACCACACACACACACAAACCATAAAGCATAGGATATGCACCCACACACGCGCGCCTCAACACAAAAATATACAATATACACAACACACGCACATATATACACGTATGCACACTCACATGGCGTACACCAACAAATGCTGGACACACTACACAGAACTAAGGAGGAGGTGACGAGTCGCTAAAACGAACTTGATTCTCAAAGACGGTGGTACCTGACATCTCTCAATGGGTTCTGAGAGAGGGAACAGGATGCGCTGTGTGTGCCATCTATCATCAATCTTCAACAACATCTTTCGTAACAGGGTAACATACCTGAGGTGTGGAAGGACAGCAGATATAGAGTCCCAGTTTTCGGACAAGGAGACATAGCATTAAGCTAAGAGCCAGTGTCGCTGACATGTATAGGTTGCGAAGTCATGGAGACAGATTATCAGGGGAGAGTGGTTGATATCTAGAAAGAAGAGCTTATACACGATAACTAGCCGGTTTCAGGGATGGAAAATTCTTGTGTTCACATCTCACTGGGAATTAACGAAATTATTATTATTATTTTCATCAAAACTAAAGCGCTAGACCCTTTCTGCTGTTCTTCTTTGTCTTTCCCCAATACTCATGACTTTGCACTTGGTGGGTTCCAGATTCCAGGACGTGGCTTGCTGCGTGTCCAGATCCCTCGGTAGTCTTACCTGCTCCTTGTCCGCTTGAATTCTCCACATTAGCTTGGCATCATCTGCAAACAGAGGACACCTCTGAATCTATCCCTTCTGATCATGTCATTACGTATGTATACCAGAAACAACACTGGTCCCTACGACTTGACCCTGTGCACCTGCTCGTCACATAGCCCACCTCTGATACCATTGTTCGTACCTCACTCGTTGTTTCCTTCTTGTCAGTGTTTCCTGATCATTGTAGTGCCTTTCCTGTATTCCTGCCTGCTGCTCTAGTTTTTGCTCTAATCTCTTGTGTGGAACTGTGTCGGAAAGCCTTCTTTCAGTTCCAAGAAAGTGCTGTCTACCCACGCTCACTCTCTCTCTCTCTCTCTCTCTCTCTCTCTCTCTCTCTCTCTCTCTCTCTCTCTCTATCTCGCTCTCTCTCTCTCTCTCTCTCTCTCTGTCTTCTGTTACCTTGTGATGCGGATTTCCTTCCGGAAAGCCGCCCCCCCCCCCCCCCCCCCCCCCCCCCCCCCCCCCCCCCCCCCCCCCCCCCCCCCCCCCCCCCCCCCCCACCCCCCCCCCCCCCCCCCCCCCCCCTGCTGATTTTCTTGTAGGATATCGTTCTTTCTAGTGTTTCTGCCTGACACACTCGGTTCTTGATGATCAACATAAGATTTACATACTGTGCATATAGCGACATCTTTTGGTCTGAGTTTAGTGCTGCACTCTCTATCCTTTCCAAAAAAATAAGGACTACGTGTTACTGTCTTTCCAACCTCAGGTAGGATACCCTCTTACACGACTCGGATTCATTAGAAGATTGTTGTTTGTGCCACCACACAGTGCATCTAGTTCCCTCTCTCAGGAACCCTGGAGAAGATATTATCTGCCGGCTCACTGCACCTTTGAGGTCATACTCTCGCCGACTCCTCTCGCAGTTTCATTCTCTTTTTCCTCCTCGGTTGTGGCAGTGTATCAAGAACTTCTTGGTGCACCTGCCACTCGGTCTTGATGGGGTAACACCTCTCGTCTTCACTGTGAATTCCTTCCTCGAATCTTGAACTGCAGCTCCTCACATACTTCCTGGTTGTTCCCTCATGGAGCATCTCTCTTGCTTCTCAGCTTGAGTACATGGTCCTTGACGGTGTTTTTCCTCCTGATGTGCGCATGTATTAACAACTTTAAGTCAGATTTAGTTTTCTGATGCTATGTAATTCTCATATTGATGCTGGGCTTCTCTCCTTATTCACTGCATATTCATTGCTGGTCTTCGGCTCATCTCCCAGTTTTCCTAGATTTCCTTTGCCTTCTGTACTTTTTCCATATAAGGCCCACTTGGATTTGCGGCCTGTCCACACCTCCGGGCTATAACCATGGACTTACTCTTTTCATCCCGTTGTTTTTC
Organism: Cherax quadricarinatus; assembly: GCF_026875155.1. NCBI lineage: Eukaryota > Metazoa > Arthropoda > Malacostraca > Decapoda > Parastacidae > Cherax > Cherax quadricarinatus. Next base: position 26,355 of record NW_026506976.1, on the reverse strand, counting down.
TGTTGCACTCTGCACAAAACTTGTTCTCTGCCTCCCTGCGCTTTGTAGTCTCTTGTTTCATAATTTCGTCTATCCCCCTCTAGCTCTCTTACCCACTGCCACCTCATGCAGGAATTGCCTATTATGTGTGTAGGTCCCTTTTCTGAAACTTTTAGTTTCTTCCCATCCTTCTCTGCTGCCCTCACTCTTTATTTGCTAACTCTTACTATGTTTATACGAAACTAAGGACCACGTGATCGCTAGTGCCCAGAGGCCTTTTGGTGTGTGATATCCCATGCCTAAACTGTTAGGTGAATACGTGCATCAAGCCTTGCTGGCTCGTCGTTTCTTTCTCTGATGTCCCTAACATGTTGGTACATGAAGTTTTCCATGCACCGCCTCACAGCACTTCTTGGCCCTCCACGTCTCTGGTCTTCCAGGTGGCTCCTGGTTTCCCAGTCAGGTCTCCTTATGATGGACAAATCCATATGACCACTCGGCTAGTGTGTCCACAGTCGCTCTGTTGCTCTCATCGTTATTGTTTTCTTAGACACCCTTCCTGTTCGGTGGCAGGGTTGTACATCACTGCTGTCACCACTTTTTGGACCCCCAGTTGAAGTCATTCCCTACTTATGTAAATCTCCGATACACCTCTGACTAGTCCTCCTATCTCAATACCTTTTGTTTTTTGATGAACAGTAACAAACTCCTGCGTGGTGTGTGTGTTGTGTGTGTGTGTGTGTTGTGTGTGTGCTGTCGCGTGTTTGTGATGTGTGTGTGTGTGTGAATGTGTGTGTGTGTGTGTGTGCGCGAGTGCTCATCTATGAGCATTTATGATGTTTACTCTTAAGTTTATGAAGGTAAAATCCAGGATTTCCATGGAGGACCAGCAACACGGAGAACCGAACCCACGGAAGCAATAACAGAGAATTCTGGAAGACAACAGCAAGAACATAACCCAGAGAGAGAAGCAAATAACAGAGAATTCTGGAAGACAACAGCAAGAACAGAACCTAGAGAAGCAATAACAGAGAATTCTGGAAGACAACAGCAAGAACAGAACCCTAGAGAAGCAATAACAGAGAATTCTGGAAGACAACAGCAAGAACAGAACCCAGAGAAGCAATAACAGTGAATTCTGGAAGGCAACAGCAAGAACAGAACCCAGAGAAGCAATATAGAGAATTCTGGAAGATAAACAGTAGAACAGTACCCAGACAGATGCTATAAACCAGAGAATTCTGGAGGGACAACAGCAAGAAACAGAACCCAGAGAAGAGAGAAGAAGCAATAAACAGTGAATTCTGAAGGCAACAGCAAGGAACAGAACCCAGAGAAGCAATACAGAGAATTATGGAAGTGCAACAGCAAGAACAGAACCCAGAAGCAGGAAGCAATAACAGAGAATTTGGAAGACACAGCAGAACATACCCAGAGAAGCAATACAGAGATTCTGGAGACAACAGCAAAACAGAACCCAGGAACAATTAACAGGATTCTGGAAGACACAGTTAAGAACTGAACCCAGAGAAGCTATAACAGAGTATCTGGAAGCGATAAAAACAGTTAGAACAGAACCCGAGAAGCAACTATAACAGAGATTCTGGAGGACAAACAGCAAGAAACAGAACCCAGAGAAGCAATATCAGAGAAATTCTGGAAAGATAACAGTAAGATCAGAACCCAGAGACAGCAATAACAGAGAATTCTGGAAAGACAACAGCAGGACAGACCCGCAGAAGCAATAACAGAGAATTCTGGAAGACAACAGTAAGAACAGAACCCAGAGAAGCAATAACAGAGAATTCTGGAAGGATAACAGTAAGAACAGAACCCAGAGAAGCAATAACAGAGAATTCTGGAGGACAACAGTAAGAACAGCACCCAGGAAAGCAATAACAAGAAATAAATTCCTGGAAGTTAACAGTAAGAAACAGAAACCCAGAGAATCAATAACAGAGAATTCTGGAGGACAACGTAAGAAAACAGCACCCAGGGAAAGCAGTTGTTACAGAGAATTCTGGAAGAAAACAGTAAGAACATAACCCAGAGAAGCAAATAACAGGATTCTGGAAGATAACAGTAAGAACAGAACCCAGAGAAGCAATAACAGTGGAATTCTGGAGGACAAACAGTAGAATAGCACCCAGGGAAGCAATAAACAGGAATTATGGAGATAAACGTAAGAAACAGAACACAGAGAATGCAATAACAGAGAATTCTGGAGGACAACAGTAAGAACAGAACCCAGGGAAGCAGTAACAGAGAATTCTGGAAGATAACAGTAAGAACAGAACCCAGAGAAACAATAACAGAGAATTCTGGAAGATAACAGTAAGAACAGCACCCAGGGAAGCAGTAACAGAGACTTGAGTATTTGCGTGAAGCAACAAGAGTTAGGGGAGGTGATGAGCCAGCAATACTCGACATAGTTTTAACACGAAATGATGACGATTTAGCTGAAATGAATTAGCGGTAACAGCCTGGTTAATCAGGCCCTTATCCAGCAGGTGGCCTGGCAAGGATCCGGGCCGCGGGGGCGGGCATCTGATCCCCCCAGAACCACCACTGCCAGGTTGCCACTAGCGTGCATCGAATCATGTGCTGACTATGTTTTTTGACCTCCTTGTCAGATGATAATTGAAAAAAAACATAGAGGAAGTGAGGAGAGCATGACAGAAAATTGGGACTGTAAAAGAGAGGACTTGGTACAAAGAGAAGTTTTTCAGAGACGAAGTGCAACGGGAAATATAACTGGAGGGAAAAAATTGTACATGAAAGGAGGGAGGTCCAAACGCCCAAGAGACAAAAGAGTGCATGATGAAGGAGACGAGGAAATGAAGGAGAGCCCTGGTTCAGTAGAGGCTCCAAAGGCAGGAGCTAAGTAAGTTTATTAGGCACACGTAAACGTAAGTACGTTTCATACATAGTGTGAATTACCTAGGATAACCTTCCCTAAAAAAAGGTCAGACGAAGTGACTTATTATTTTGGAAAATGAACTAGAGGATAAAATTATTTAAAACTGCAGAGTAACCGGGAAAAGGAGGAAGAAACTGGAGGGACAGGAGAGTCAACAACAAGTGTGCCAGAAATTATAAAGGTAAGTTGAAAGGCAATTTTAACAGATGATAAAGCATCACCAAACAACAACTGACGCTCTTACACCAGAGGGAAATAATAAGACACCAAGACAACCGTGAAGGATCAAGTGTGGACAAGGACTAGAGAAGCCAAGATAGAAACTCTGAGGGAGAGTGGCAGAGAAAATATGTTAGCCTCCCAAGGTATGAAGTAAATCTTTTTGATTTTGTAAAGAATGAAACAGGAGAGGATAGTGATATTGCAGGAAAACACCTCAACAGATAGTGATGTGGTCTGACAAGGTGACTAACGGACATCGGTCCAAACAAATGCAATGGCCTTGCGAATTGGAGGAGGTTGAGGGCACCAGACCAGAACCAAAGTAAATATAGACAGGGAGGACTCTTCAAATATACGAGAATTTATAAAGCCTGGGGGGTGAATATACATCTTGAATCATCGCCAGAAGACGCGTGATCTATAAAAATTGCAGCAGCATATTTAAGATTTGCTACTTTAGAATACCATTCAGGAACTTCAATAGATATTCTTCAGAACCTTATCTACGACTTCGTCCAGTCACTGGAGTAGTGCGGTTCCCATCACACAATGACACTTGGGTTCAAGCGTGTGAAGATTCTCGAAAAAAGTTCAAAGATTCACAATCAGTGGGTACCAAGGAACTGAGATGAATGTTCTATGAGAAAAGTTTGAAGGAACTGAACTGATCACCTTGGCGTGAGAAGAACAATGAAAGCCTGATTACGACATGCAAAACTTTGGCGAAACAGAAGAAGAGGTGCAGAAAAACTACTGTCGTGAAGACTACGTCGAAGGCAGTGGACCAGACAATATGCTTCCGTGGCTTCTGTGAGAACAGAAGCTAGTGCTTCTATGTGGATCGCTTAGCTGCGATCTTCAACAAGAACACAGATACAGGGCAATGCTTAAGTGTGGAAAACAGCCAGATAAAAGTCCGCGAGATAGTTAAGGGGAACAGGACAGATTGCATTAAATTATGTCAAGTTCTCACTAATATGCATAGCACGAAGGATGCAAGATTACTCAGAAGAGTGGTGGAAGCACCTGGAAGAACGGAGTTCGTATTATTATTATAATCAAAAAAGAAGCGCTAACCACAAGGGCTACAACAGCGCAACGAGTTCGTATAACAAAACCAGCACGGCTTTTAGAGGCATGGTAATTCTGTCTCACATATCTGCTAAAGTTCTATGGACGCTTAAACGGAAACGAGGCATGGAGAAAGAGCGTAAGGTGGACTCCGTATTTTTTTTTTTCCCGTTGATGAAAGCGTTGATTAATTACCGCACCAAGAGACTGGATAAAAATGGGGAACAGGCAGAGTATGAGTAACAGGAAGGCACTACAGTGGATTAAGGTATACTTAACAAGGAAAGGAAACAATAACTGTCATCAGGGAAGACGGTGTCGGGCGAACAAAGACTATACTAAAAAAAAAAAAAAAAAAAAAAAAAAAAATTACCCCGGGCGAGGTAGAACTCGGATCAGGGAGTCATTAAAAATTCCAGAAGACGCTAAGCTTCTGAAGGAGGGACCTCGAGGGTGAGCTAGTTCCGAGCTATCTCGTGGGCACACATCAACCGTATAACCTCAGATTACAAAATCTCAGAAAAGACTCACTCACGTCCACTGCACGCGGCATATGTGAGTCCAACTAAAAAAAAATACGTTATCGCCTGCGTGGAAACCCACGTTGATAAAGATGTAAAAGAATCTGAAAAAGTGCAAAGGTTTGCAGTGAGACTAGTTCCAGAGGTCGGATGGAATGGACGAGTTGAGGTGGTAAACCGACAACCAAGAGGATAGAACGGCCAGGGTTGATATGATTATGACACGCAAAAATACTGAGAAAAATTGCAAGGATGGACTGGGCGAGTCTGTATTTGAGAGGCGGGTCTCAGGCGCACACGAAGACACATTTTGGAAGCGGGTATCAGGCAACACGAAGACACATTTGGAAGCGCGGTCTCAGGGCACGCGAAGACACATTTGGAAGAAAGCCGGGTCTCAGGCAAAAGAAGAAAGAAACATTTGGAAGCGGGTCTCAGGCACACGAAGGACACATTTGGAAGTTAAAAATGCAGATAGTCACAGGGATGCTAGGGAAATACTTCTTGAATGTAGCCTTATAGAGAGTCCAGAAGTGGAACGACCCGGACCGAACGTGGTAGAAACGCGAGATACATACACAGTTTTAAGATTAGTATTGATAACTCACGCAGCCTGGAGAGATATAATAATCCAGCAGAAAGGCAGTGCCAAGGAATAGAGTCAACCCCTGTTACCACAAATAAGTGAGTACACACAGAACCCAGAATAGAGCACTCAGCGCTCTCACAAATCAACAGTTGGTGATAGAAATTAATAGGTGCTCTAGCTAGAAATATTGGCACTGTGTATGACAAAAGGTGACGGTAGCAGTGCGTGATGACTGGCAGCAGTGGTGCTCGGGTCAGCCGTGGTTGTGGTGGCAGCAGTGTGTGCATGATGGCAGCAGAAGCAGTGGTGATAATGGCCAGCAGTGGTGGCATGGCAGCAGTGGTGATGGTGGCATCAGCTGGTGATGGTGGCGGCAGTCGGTGGGTGCTTATGGTCGCGTGGATATGGGTTGATGGTACTCGGTAAGTTGTGGTTGTGTTGGTAGAGATAGTGTTGTTTATGGTGTTATTGGTGGTGATAATGTATTTTGTGGTAGTAATGGAGATTGTGGTAGTAGTGGAGATGGTGATGATGGTAATCATGTGTTTTATGGGAGTACGGAATATGATGGTATGTTTAGTTAGTTTGATTGACATCTTTATTATATACTCCATACCCATCCTATGGGCGGTTATTCAAAGGATTACAAGGTACATAATGGGTCCAGGGACTGGACCACAAAGTTTTGTAGTGGTAGTGACAGTGATAGTGGTGATGTATTGTATGGAAATGGTGATACTAATAATGCTTGTATTTGTGGTGATGGTTGTGACAGTGATATAGATTTTGGACTAGATAGTTATAGTAACAACAGTACAACTTTTGATCATAGGAGCGAGGCCATACGCTACCTTACCGGTCAACCCCGTAAACAAAACCACATCATAAGTGCTGCAGGGTTTACAATCCCTCTAAAAATCCAAGCAATACCACTCAGTAGTGTTCCCTACGGGAGAGTGGTATCTTTCCACACGTACCTATAAGTAAGTAAGTAAGTAAATTTATTCAGGTATACACAATACAGTTACATAGAATTATCATACATAGCAGCATATGTGTAGAGAACCTAGGATAACCCAAAAAAGTCAGACAGAGTGACTTATTTCCATTGGGGTCCTTTTACCTTATTATTATAATATAAAGGTTATAATATTTTCTTATTATTCTATAATGAAGATAACATCTTATTATCATACTAAAAAGACTATCTACTACCCGAGGGTCATTACGACTATCTACAATACGAGGTCATTACTAGGGATAAGGTAAAATTTACACGTATTTTAGCTAAAAAATAGAAAATCATTCCCCCCCCTTTTTGTTGCTTCTTTCCAGACATTTTTTGGCAGTCTTCTTGAATGTTTAAAGCAGACGGCCTTGACTTTTGGGGGGTAGGCTTTTTCCTTCCTTTTTTTTGTTCAAAAAGGTGTTTGAAGCCTGGCCACTGATGTGGGTACACAAAGTTGTGCTCTCCCCCCCTATACTATGATTGCTTTGGTTTCCCCCAACCTTGACAAATTGCGCAAAATTTTCGGACACTTTTCGTGACAATTTTATAAACAGATTTAGTTCGTTGTTTTCTCTGTCTTCAACATTCAGCATATCCAACTGTGTAATTCATCCGGGCCTACTTTTTCTCTTGGTCCCCCCCCGGATGAATCTTACGATTTTGTTTGGGTGTTTGCAGTTATCTTTCGTTTTTTTTTGTCAAGGCGGGGTACAAGAAGAGCAAGCGAAACCATATGGCTTTGTAAAGGGGTAACTAGGGCCCTGCGACCCTCAGTGGGTAGACACTGTGTTGTCTTTAGGAATTTCAGCCGGGCATTCGCTTTCTTACTACACTTTCCCACAATTCTCCACACGGGGGTAAGGGGATTCCTAGATATTTAACTATAAAACCCAGGATGGATCCCATTACATGAACTTTTAAAAATTTATTTACCCTTCCATTTATTTTCGTTCCAAAGAGAAGGGCTTCAGTTTTCCCAGGTGTAATGATGGGTTTGTTGTTCAACCATTTGCTGCGGATCCAGTTCCAGTGTTAAAATTTTACAATATTTTGGGGGGGTTTTTTACCTGTCACTAACAGGCCTGTCTTCTGCATACAGTAGGAGTTGCATTGACACTGATAGGCATTATTGAAAAATAAAAATGAAAGGGGCCCCAAAAACTCCCTTGGGGGAACTCCACATTTTCGGCAGGGGTTCTGTTTCCTTTTGTTGATTTTGACTATTTGTCCCCTGTTGCTAAGGTAGGACTTAAACAGTCTACAAAAACCTATCCCGATACTTGGAGTTTTTTCATAATATATTGGGGGGGGACAGTATCGGGGGGCCTTTTTGCAGGTCTAAGGGTTTTTCCCATCCCTATGAGGTTCCTTTTTGACATTTCATTCTCAGGTAATCCTTTCAGTTTAATAAGGGGGTTCGGTTAGTAGATCTTCAAACCCCGATTGAAAGCTATGGAAATGCTGTTGTCATAAGGTATTTAAAACTATTTGAGAATACACCGCCCTCCCAGAATTTTAGATATTATATGGTATTAAACAGGTCTATAGTCTTACATAAACCCTATTATTTTCTTAAAAGATAATAACTCTGGCCCCTTGAACCCCTCCGGACGGTATTTGGTGATTGATAGATTTTTATGTGGCATGGGGTTTGGGGACGTTCAAAAGCACCTCTTTTGGGAAAATTAGGGGGTTTTATCGGGGCCCCGTGTCTTAGTTGGGTTTAACCTCTTAGTTTTTTTTTGAATGAAGTCATGAGATAACTTACTAGTTGAAAATTTTTGGGGTTCCCTTTTTTGGTATATTTTGTTTTGAAACTTACAGAGTCTGTGTTAAAGTATTTGATGCAGCTGGTAGTTTACTTATGGTGATGCAACAATTGTAGAGAATTAAAGCAATTTGCCACCTTAGATTTTCGGGCCATACCTCTTATCGATAGTGAGTACTATTTTAGACCTATCTACTGGCTTATGGCTATACCCAATGTTTTGTTGTTGCCAGGTTTTTGGGGGTTATGTTTATATTCTTCAATTTTTTGAGCAATAGTGCTTTCCCTTGCCCCTTTTATAAGCCTCTGTACTTTTTTTTCCTCACCCTTTGGAATTCATTTAGTGCTGAATATCCGTCTTTTGCTTTAAATTTTTTTAGCAGCTGGTCTCTAAATTTTTCATATTATCTAATATTCAGTAGTCTCCGGGTTCAGTTTTTTCGTTTAATCCAAACCCCTTTTTAATGGTGCAATATTTTAAGAATGGAGTGAACATTTTTTTAAATTTTTTCCCGGGCATCGTTTCTCAGTGCAACTTGTTTCTCTGCCGTCACAATTGTGTGCCTTTTTACCAGTGTTTCTTTACTTTTGTTTCTAGTTGACCTCATTTTTATGTCCTGTTGGGCCTATCATTTTTGATTTATAAAAAAGCAAACTCTTAATATATTTCCATTTTTATTTCAAAACGGAATGTTGGTGGTACCATTGTTTTGCTGTGAATAAGTATTATTAAATTAGTAGTAAAGGTCTTATTAAAAGGGAATGGTGATCGGGCTTTTGTTTAGTGAAGATGGGGCCGGGCCCCCCTTTGGAAAAGGCCCCGGGCGGGAGAATCCGGGCGAACTTTAATAAAAATAAGTGCAGATGGTTTTGTTTAGTGACAGGGTTTTTTTTTTGGGGACAGATGGTTATTGTTTAGTGACAGATGGTTATGTTTAATGAAAGTGGTTATTGTTTAGTGAAAGGTTAACATAAGAAAGGGGGAAAAATTGTGTCTGGGGGTAAAAACACAAGAAGTGAACGTGAATGCAGACAACCCGCAAATGGAAACATTATTCAACGTTTGGTTGAATTTTGGACCAAAACGTCGTCGTCATTCCTCTTTTATATGTGGGTTATTTTTTATTTTTCCCGCACGATTGTGCTTTTTTTGTTCTTATAAAAGTGAATGATTGATGAAATGAGGGGTAAAAGAACTATTTACGTGGACGTTCTGCGGGCCGGCGCAAACTGACTTACGAACCACGCCCCGGCGGCAAGTACCGATTTGGGTGTCGGGTCCGCCCCTTGAAGAAACCGGGGTTTTGGGTTAATCCCTCTTATTTGCGGGGAGGCATAGTCAGGATATAAGGGTAAAAATACGTATTTATCTTGAAAAACAAAAAAAAATGGGTGTGGTTGGGAAACTGGGTTTCTGAACTTATTGGTTTATAGTCCCCAGAAATCGCCCTGAAAAAGTCTTTTACACCTCTTTGGGGCCATTCCCAAAATTCCTTTGGTTTGTCGTTCTTTTTAAAAATATAAAAATATCTTCAAAAAATTTAGTATCTTTGTTTTGAAGCTCAAATTAAAAGGGAAAGATCACGAAACGTAAGACACGATTGAAAAAAAAACCAACCCGGCCGGGATTGCCCGGTCAGAGATCTCTGACCGGGGGTTTTCCCCCCGGGCCCGGGGTTGGTTACAAAGGAATGTCGTAAAACATTTCAGTGGACTTTCCCAAAGTCCAGGTGGGGAATTTTGAAATCTTAGTGGGTGGTTAAAATTAGAATGACTTCGGTTGTGGGTGCTTGGGGACTTGGGATGGGAAAAGAAGTCCTAGCATTTTGCAGAATTTAGAAAACTCGTGGCCTGCAGTATTTTCTTTAAGGGTAACACATTTTACAGAAACGAACACACACAGATCACAGTTTTGTGCACTGGGTTTCCTATTACGAAAAGGATGTCAAAGCACAAGTCGGGGACGGATGAAGGAGAACATATTCACGAGGTGCAACATATTAAGGAGCCAAGTTCCAATTCTATTTTAGTATATTACCCCTTTGGGAATTTTTGGTCTTATGCTTGTTTGGTTTTACAAGAAGAGAACTTCCCTGTATTGGACACTCTGACACTTTTGTGTATGGTGTTTTCTCCCCGATCTTGGAACTTTGTCATTTTGCTTTCCGTTCAATCTGTGACTGATAAACTGGGCAAATCCACCCCTTGGTTTAGGAGCATTTCCCACAATGGAAAATTCCCCATCCAAAAGATCAGAAAAAATTTCTCATGGGTAACCATTGACCAAACACATGGGGGAAAATAATGTTATCATAATTTATGTGCTTGAGTGATTTTTGATACAAACGCGAAGGTTCTCGCGCTTCCAGTTTTAAAGTTTTGCCTGAAGGGGCCGTTAGTAACAGCTTTATTCCACCCTAAGTGAGAAACGGGGGGGACCAAAGGTTTATTATCACTGGTTGGCTTTTTTTTGTTTTGGAAAAAATTTTTTATCAACCTTTCGTTTCCTTGACTTGCAAAGAAAACGTTTTTTTTGTTTGAATGTGAGATCTTCAGACTTAAACCCCCAAATCTCTTACTTGACTTACATCTGTTGAGCGGTTTGAGCTTTCTTAATAAAAAATAATAATAAAATAATAATAAATAATTAATAATAAAAATAATTCTTTATTTACTAAAAGTACTTGTAAAAGGAATAAGCCTGTGACATCAATACAACTACTATACTGAAAGTCCCTTTTATGCGACATTTGGGAAAAAATTTTAGGCATTTTTGTCCAGGATGTTACCCAACCATGCTAACCCCCAGGTACCCATTTTACTGAGGGGGTAACAAGAAACCGGTGTAAGGAAACACGTCAATGTTTCCCTCCTTTCAGGAATCAAACCCGGCACTCACCGTGTAAAGCGAAGCTTTTGCCACCGGCCACGGGGGGGGGGCCCTCGGGAAGACTTGTTTTAACAGTTTGGAGGCTCGCTGTGCCTTCTATGGATGCCACTCCATAAAAATTTCCAGTATCGTTGCGAAGGAGAATAGTCTTGATATATGACCCTGTCTGTGTCAGGTATTAAAATGAGAAAAAGAGAAGTGGGGCTAAACCGTTTGAGAACTATTTTTTTTTTTCGTAGGAGTCCTGATTTCACTCTGTTTTGTTACTTTTTGGGCTTTATTTGTTAGAAGTTAAATAGCCATCACCCCTTCCCAGTTATTCCTTTTGCAAAAATTTGGGTGGGGAAATTGCCTCTGGTCGCTTTTTTTTAAAGGCTTTTACGAATCACTGACTCAATCGTATTTTGTTTGTCTTTTTTAATGCGTCCAACACCATTCTAATTTTCCAGCAGTTCGAAAAACGGGGAGTGGCCTAAACTGAACCATGCTGACCTGGGTTGTAAAATTTTTGCTGTATTCCTGTCATTTGGCACTTTGCTTTTAGAACCTGTCAAAAACCCGTAATGTGGAAGGTTGGACTAAGATAGGAAAAATTTTAATTTTATTTTTTTAAACCCGGGGGTTAACCACGGGAGACCATTAAATTAGGAGTGATGAGGGACGGCTTGTCTTATTTCCATTGAAGTTCTTTAATTTTCTCCCAGGTGGCCCACAACAATGGCTAACGCTAACCCTAGGTACCTACTTACCTGCCCAATGTTTAGCCTGTGGCGGGGACTGATTCCAGCCCCTCAGTGTAAGGAGGACGTACCAACCAAACACGAACGCCCCCAGTTAGTGGCCTTGAGTTTTTGCGTTGCTTCCGTCATTTTTGGGGGGGGAGTGGGGCAATGTCACGAAAGTTCCCCATAGAATATTTAAGGCATGGAAAGGGTTTCTTGCAGCTTAAACGGGGGGTGCCCCATCCATATTCCCGCTCGGAGCTACATAAAAAAAGGGTACTTAATTATTTTAGGTTTTTTTCTTACCACTCCATAAAATAAACCCATATAACCCACCTAATTTTGGACTTTCAGGGAAAAAATTTTTCATAAAATAGTTAGGCCTGAACTAAAATTTTTCCCCTAACCTCATTAAGAGTAAGTGGGACGGGTCCTCCCAAAAGGGGGTTGGGAAGGTTTGTCAGGGAACGGGAAGTTTTTCCTGCCCGGGGTCTTAGATATGCCCCTGTGGAGTTTTTAGTCATCTGACCGGGGCCTTCCGCTGGCTTACCGGTCCACCCCTTTAAAAATTTATGGTAGTTAAGCCATTTATCCCGGGGAAAGGAAACCAAAATTAAGCTGCAGTAAGTTGTGCCCTAGAGTGAAACTTTGGGACGGTATCTTATTCCCTATTTAATCCCCCACTTAGTAAGGTACATATAAATACAGTTACAAAAATTATTACATGTAACATATGTGTAAATTACTATGGGAAACCCCAAAAAAGCAAAGTGACTTATTTCCCTGGGGCTCTATAAAAGTCTCCCATTAGTCTGACAGTTTCATTACGATTTAACCCTTTTTTACGAGAGGGAAATAAGACGAAAACACTATCAATGTAAGCCTACGTTGTTAAAGTCTAGGTTCTTCAGAGTTTCGGGAAGTTGAGAAGGCAAAAAAAAGTTTATCATGAAAACTATTTGGGAGTTCCAAAAACCTGCCCCTAGAACGCAGGCGGAAAAATAAAATTCATATACACGGGAAAATCTTAGGGGGATTAGTACCAAATTTGCACACGAAAATCCTCCCTATGAAAGAAAAAAGACTCGGCGGTTTTTAAAACATTCCCATGAAAAGGGGGGGGGGGTCACTGCCGATAAGACAACCAAAAAGGTCGGGGGGCCCAAGATGCCAACTGCCTCCCAGATACATAAGGGGGTTCCCAATAGACCCCGGCTGTCTTCAAGCGGCAGGACAAGCCCCAAAAGTCGGTACCTGCCCCCACCGGGGCTGTGGCTCGTACTTTGGGTTTGCGTGCAGCCACCAGAAAGTTTGGGTTGATCGGCCCTGACCCCCCAGAGGCCTGGTCAAGCCCGGGGCCCCCGGGGGCGTTACCCCCGGAACCCTCCCCGGGTACCCGGGTTAGATGGGTTAAGAAAACCCCGGGGTTTTTGTCTAACCTTTTAAAATGTCATGTGATCACATTTGCACAAAGTCTGGCGTTTTTAAATTTTTGTTAATAAATGGGAAAGACATAATCTTGCTGGATAAATTTTCAGATATGCTGCAAAACTCATTTGCACAATAGAACGCATGTCATGATATTTTTTAAAAAAAATCATTATGTCGCGGGGATGTGCTCTTAAAAAACACGGGAAAAAAAAATGCCCAAAAAAAGAAAATGGTAAATGATATCCCCATTTAAGTTCCCTTCTATTTACTTTTAGATTAACATAAAAAATTTGTCCCAACAAAAAAAACGAAATTAATTATTAATTTTTTTAAAGGTGGGTGAAAGTAGTGGAGAAAAAGATAGGGGAAAGAATTAAGTGTAAAACAGTTGGGGTGTTGTCCTGGCCGGGCCACCATTGTAAACATTGGTCTGTTGTACATTCCTAACCCCCACTTTAAAGGTTTTCCACATGCTGCTGTACGCTCGTTTTCTTATTTGGCTAGTTACTGTTTAAAAATGAAAACTACCCCATCCCTGGGGTAGATTATAGAGGACTTGTGAAGCTCGCTTTCACCTGTTGGGGGCCAAACCCATTATTTGCACGTCGCAGCCAAAACGTGTTGTGGTGACCTAAAGTGTTGAAAAGAGTCAAAAGGAAAATAATCGCTGCTGCTCAATATGGGGTTCCCTGTTTAGGGGCCATCAAGGGGCTCTGAAGCGAGCAATGGGGACGTAAATGAGGCAGTGATCTTCCTGACAGAACGCCTCTCTCCCCTATACCCCGTGTAAACCTAAAGGGACTGGGATGCCCAAACCCGGCCCTCAGACCCTCCTCTTATGACGAGGTTTGTCACCCAAACCTTCTCTCTACCTGGGGAAAAATGTAAAAAAAATACTGACACTAAAAAAATAAAGACATGAAGTAAAATGGGCCTTTTTTGACTAGTTCCCCAAAAGTGGGCTTTACAAGTCAAAAAACAGATTCCCCTAAAAGTGCCTGGTATAAAAAGGGGGGAAAATTAGGGGAGAATTTTTGGGGGGGTTGGATTTGAGAGGGGGACCCCCCCAGGACGGGCCAATGTTGTTATGTGGTAACTGTGAATTTTCCGGAAAGGAAAGCCGTTTTTTTGGTCGAAATTGTTAGATAACGGGTTTAAAAGTGATTCCAAGTTTCTTTGAATCATCACTTGGAATCTTTCCCAAAAATCTTGAAATCACACTTACTGTATACTAAAAATTTTATCCAACAAGGGGTTTTTTACAACCTAACTAAACCCCTTGCCGGGAAACTTCTTCATTATCCTACATATAACATACAACCACCAAAAACTAAGGATGCTTGGTGTGGGGAAATTATGCCCATCTTCCCCCTTCCCTTTTGGATAATTGATTCCCCCCCACCCTTTCCCCAATGCTTATGAGCCTTAGGTTTAACTTTTCTAGGAATGAAATGTTTTTTTAATGCTTGTTTTCATGCATATAAGGTTGCTTTTCCCCCCTTCCCCCAAAAAAGCGGGGGGGTTTTGGATTACCGATAAGTGTTGGTTTCAGGCTACGGTAGGGGTGCAAAAACTCCAAGCATAACCCCACTTCCACAAAACTGTTTTCCGATTATTGTTTAAATTTTATATTTATAAAAGGAAACAACATTGATTTTCCAGATTTTGGTTCTAAAGCCTCTCCAGATTATGTGTTTCTGCCTTTAGGAGCGCAGTACGTTTTCCCTTTAAATTTTGGGGGTTGGATAAGTGCGTCCCCCGTTTGGTGGAAAATACACTGCCAAGGGATTCCAAGTTCTTGCTCATAAATTTTTTGGGTTCCAGACCATTGATATCTGGAATTTGATTGTCCCTGATCATATACAGACATAAGCAACCAGCTTCAGGGGTTTGAAAATTTTTTGTGAAGTAGCCTTTTCAACACATACCTGTTTATATTGGGGGGACACAGACAAGAAGTTGCAAGATCCCACCTCTTCCTTCATTTTGCAATAAGGCCAACCACTGTTTTACTATCATTTTGAAGCAAGTATGCCTTTTTTATTTTTTCTCAGCATTTTTGCCGAATTGGGCACTCCTTGTATGCCAGAAAACAGACTTTGTGTTGTACAGTGAGTAAATGCCAGGATCCGCGGGCTAACAAGGTCGTGCCGGGGGGGTTTTTTTTTGGCGTCCCCTTAATTTAACTTTTGGGGAAAGGATAAGCCGCTCGGGGGGGTGGGTTCTAATTTTTAAATTTAAAGCCTGAGGGGGTGGGGGGGGACCCCTGGAACAATTTTGAAAAAGAACTTAAAAAAGTGTGTATTAAAATGCATTTTGCAGTAGTTTTTTTTGTTCAAAAATTTCTCAAAAAAATTTTAATTTCATAATTTTAAAATTATTTTAAAACACATAACCCCCCAACTTAACCATTTTATTAACCTGTTACCCAAATTTTAACCATTCCTAACAAATTTAAAAGGGGTTTTTTTTTAATGGTTTCCCCCTTTCTGTGAAAGTTGTGCAGTTGCATACTCCCAAATTTTTTTAGACCAAAAAAAAATATTCCCCTTTTGCAAAGGTTTTGTAGTTAAACATAGTGCAAAAATATTACTTGACTGTACGTCGTTGTTGTAATTTGTCCAGCAGGCTGGAGAGAAAATGGGAACATATGGAATTTCCAGCAAAAAAATTTATATGAACTTGGGGTCGAGATTTACCCATCTTGGTTAACCTTACAAGAGAGAAGAATCCCCTTTGGGGAAGTGCTTAGTTTCTGCACAAGACTGGCTGAGGAAGTAAACTTTTATTTATATCAGACTATATTCCATCCCAGTCTGATCAATTGTTTTCTCCACACTTCTGATATTCTTGGCATTAACCCTTTTCTACATTCACTTTTATTTCTTCTTTTGCAATGTACAAAATTTCCCATTTGTCAAATTCTTTGTTTTAAGAACACATATTAGAATTGGAAAAGAGAATTGAATTTTTTTAGAAAGACCAAAATGTTTGGGAAAGGATGGGAAAAGGAAAAAATCAGATAGGAACAAAGAAGATCACATCATAAATACCCCCAGTCTTCCCAGACGATTAACTCATTGGTCTTCCCAAAACAAACCTAAATCTACTGGAGGTTTTTCTGGGATCAACGCCCCGAAACCCGTCCACGACCAGGCCTCCCTGGATCAGGGCCTGATCAACCAGGCTGTTAAGCTGGGGCCCCATGCGTCCAGGTAGAACCCCAGCCCGGTGATCCGGCATCAACTTTAATTATTGATCCCCTCTTGAGCAGCCAGGGGTCTATTGGTAATTCCCCTTATGCTGGTGGGGGGTTTAAACGGGATCCCTTATTAACCCTTAAAAGGTCCAAACAAATCGACGTTCAAAATTTGTAGCGTACAAAAGTAATTTTTTTTTTTTTACTATTTCAAATATAAAAAAAAAAAAGTAGATAAAATTTTTTTTTTTCACGTTTTCAAATGTAAAACAAAAAGAAGTTCACATTTTTTTTCAACTTTCAAGTGAAAAAATGTATATAACGTTTGGACCGTTTTAAGGGTAATTTTTACAGAAATTAAAAATGCCTCATGTCCTTAACTAGTGATTTTGTTAAATGTATTTTAAAAAAATGATTAAACTTGATACATAATAAAAAAGACAATCATGAAAGCATAATATGCATATTTGGGGCCCAGACCCCCCCAGTCCTGAAAAATTTCTCGAGTCCAAAAATTTCCCCCAAACCCCCCCAAAAAAAATTACTTTTTCCTTAATAAAAAGGTAGAGAGTTTTTTTTTGAAGGAAAAAAACACCCAAAAATATGAATTTGTGGGAAAATTCAGAAAGCTAGTGACTCGTGATGTTTTCGCTGGCTATTTCACCCGTTTTGGTCCTATTTTGGGCTTCCATTGTTCCAGTCAACCAAAATCTTGGTATTTTGCTAGTATGCCTTCCATTCTATCAAAAGAACAAAAACCACCCATTCCCCTCGCTACCCAAAAAAGTGACAGAATTGGTAATTTGGCCACTTTCACACAAAAATTAAAAAATGCCCAATTTTTAAAAAAAGGGTCCCGAAAAAAACAGTGTAGAATTCCTGGGGACTTTAAAAAAACATTTCCTCTGTTCAATAGTTTATTCTACAGCTTCTCCATATTTCACTTGCTTTTTTTTTTTTTTTTTCACAAAAAAATTAAAAATTTTTCTTTTTTGCAGGCTAATTCATTATTGTAATAATTGCATAAAAATGTCAGCTTATTCCTAAACGCGTATTAGACTCGTCAGTTGGGGGTATTAAACCAAATGATTTTATTAGTATCCTCTGGAAAATTGACAAGCATCAAATATTTCCACTTTTTCAGCTCAATTTTAAAAATACTTCAAAATCCGAAGCAAACAAAATCCTCTTTTCTCTAAAAATATCTTCCATTCTACAAATGAAAAATGAAATCGATAAAAGCATAAAAAAATCCCAAAAATTTTCGCCCTTTCATTATTGATGTCCATTTACCGAGCCTCGACTTACGATGGGCTCTTGCCAGACTCATACCTAAATATTAGAATGATTTCCTCATTCTGTTTATTTCATTATACATACACTACGTATAAAAAAATTTAAAAATAACCCGAAAAGTTTAAAAGGGCAAAGGTGACATTAAAAAATATCAAAGATGGTTGACACAAAATCCTACCTTAAGTATGTTCCTCCCTTGGGACGATTTGTTTAACGCATGGCTTAGGATGGAACCTGTCGTTTGGGGAGAGGCGTATACCCCCTATTTTAAAAACCATCATCAAACACAATTTTGTTTTCTCATCTGCATGGGGCAGGATTTTTTTTTTTTAAAGTTTTTAATTCACGCTAGACCCCTCTTTTTTCTTTGCCCAAAAATTATACTTGCTGCTTATCGATAGCTGAGTTCATCAGTAGTTTTATGGCACAGCCCTGGCTCAAAACTGTAGTACTATGGCAAAACTCTTAACGGGGTTTAAAAATGTTTGTAGTTGATAGTAAAAAGATTAAAATGTAAGCATAATGTGCTTACCTTGATACCCTTGCTTTTATTAAAAACCTCGTTCGCTATTTAATTCAACTTTTTATATGGGGACACGAAAACTACAAGGTAAAAATTTGCACTGCCCCTCCCCCCCCCCTCAAGGAGATTCCTTTATTTTGGGGGACTCTTGATTAGGGGGAATTGGATCTGTGCTCCAGTTCCGTTGGAATTGAGCCTGAATATCTTTCCCCAAACCCCCCCCCCCACAGGCACGTATAAACCCCATGGGGTTTGGGATCCTCCATGATTATAATAATAAAATGCACTGGGGCCTTGCCACTATTCCTCTCTCTGGTCAGTTTTTTTCAAATTTTTTGCCTGTTAAAAAAAAAAAAAAAAAAAGAAAACGAAATTTTGTAGCACCTGTTAAAAAAGTTAAAAACATAAATCATTGGGCGAAAAATTATTTTCTTTTAGAAAAAAAGGAAGAGAGAGTGAATGACTTCTTGAACTTTGCCCTTTTATCATGTGTTCTACATTAATAGTATAATGATTTTAATACAAAACCTCATTTGAAAATTTATGGATATGTTTTTCATTATTTTTTTGATTTTATAAATGAGTTTTACTTTCAATTTTTGGTGTTGTAGAATTTTTTGTTTTTCTTGTCAGGTTATGTGATGTAGATGAATCCTGCCACCGTTTCATGGGTCGGTGCCTTCCAGAAAGTTTTCACAAACTCTTAGCAAAAGGAGCAGTTTCGACGATGGGGGTTTTGAAATTCAAGAGGGTGTTTTTAAAAGCTTGATTTTCTCCAAAAACTTGTAATTGTAAGGTCAAGCTGGGCCCGTTCAGAGGGCCCTTTTTAAAGGATGTATTGCTCTTTAAATAATTTTAATTTGTTGTGAACTGTTTCACAAAAAGTAGATATAACCCATGTTTTGGATCATATTTACACTGTACCATTTAAAACATTTAGAATATCCAGGATTTCATTTGTGGTTTTTAAAAATATTATTTTGGGTTAGCTTTTTCATTTTTCTTGGGATTTTTTGGTGCAACAGGGATGAAATTTTCTTTTTTTGGTAGATATTATTTAAATAGTCGGTACAGGAACCCCCCGGTTAACGATATTTTTTCATTCCAGAATTGTTCAGGTGCCATCTGACGGATTTGTTCCCAAAAAATATTGTGAAGAGTTTGTCCATTTCAGACCCCCAAAATACACGTACAACCACTTACATAAATACACTTACAAATTGGCCCATTGGGAGGTGATCGTTAAACGGGGGTCCCTTTTTATTTTATTTTTTTTTTTTTTATCAACTGGCCGTTCCCCCAAGGCAGGGGGCCCCGGGAAAAAAAAAACTTTCACCCTCATTCCTCCATACTGTCTTGCCAGAAGGGTGCTTTAACTACGTTTTTAAACGCAAAATTAACACCCCTCCTTCAGAGTGCAGGCCTGTATCTTTCCCCTCTCCCGGCTCAAGCCACCTGCCGGTTTCCGAACCCCTTCATAAATGTTCTTTGCTCACCTCCAACAGCACGTCAATATTAAAAAAACCTTTGTCCCATTCCCCCTTCAAACCGTTTACCATGCCTGTGGAAGTCCAAACCCCTCGCACCAAAACCTCCTTTACCCCCTCCTTCCAACCTTTCCCGGGGCCCCCCCTCCCCCTTCCTTCCCTACAACGATACACTCTTTAACATTCGTTCGCTTTCCCTTCCTCTACATTCCGAAAACCCCCTCAAAACCCTTCCTCAGCCCCTGGACAAAAATTTGGGAAACCCGGGACCCCCTCCTAAATTCCAAACTACAATTTTTCTGCATTTTATTCACACCCCACTTTGCCCTCAACAGACACTCCACGCCTCCAGCTTCTCCTGTTGAAACATTCATCACCCTGCTTCACACCAATAAAAGCGTTGGTAAAACTATTTCCTCATACATTCCCTCTTTTGCCCCAACAAAGTTCTTTGTCCCACAGCTCCTAAGTGCCCACCACCTTTTCCCCCCATCAATTCATGATTTACCCATCTTTCATGTCCATCCCCGGGCACGTCCACTCCCAAAAATTAATACATTCACCTCTCCATACTCTCTCCCCCCAATCTGATATTAAACTTTCATCACCTAATCTTTTTGTTTTCCTCAAAACCCTTTTCTTTCCTGTATTCACTTTTTAAATTTTTTCTTTTTTCTAAAACCCACCAAATTTTATCCACCAAAACTCTGCAACTTTTCTTCAGAAACTCCCCAAAAGCACGTGTCATCCAAAGAGCAACTGTGCAAATCCCATTTATGTGTGATTCTTTTCTTTTAACTCCACCCTTTGCCAAGACCCTCGCATTTTTTTCTCTTACAACCCCCCTGAAATATTTAAACAACCAGGTGAATCACACATCCTTGTCAAGGCCCCCCTTTTACTGGAAATAATTTTCCCCCTTTCCCACATACTTAACTTGACCTCACTACCTCGTAAAAACTCTTCACTGCTTTTAGAACCACCCCCATCCATTCACCTGAACATCTGCCACATTGCCCCCCTATCCCCCCGTCATGCCTTTTCCAAATCCATAATGCCACAAGACCTTTTAGCCTTATCTAAAATACTGTTCATTATATGTTTTCCTGAAAACACCCGGTCCACACCCCCCTACCTTTCCTAAAACCTCCTTGTTTTATTGCATCCATTCTGGGCTTACCTTAAATTTTTTTTAATAATAACTTACCATACACTTTTCCAGGTATACTCAAAAGATTATCCCTAAATTTTTGCACTCTCTTTTGTCCCTTTTCCTTTAACAAAAGGAATAGCATGCTCCTGCCAATCCCAGGTACCTTACCCTCATCCATAATTTTTTAAAAAATTGCACCAACCACTCCAAAACTATCCCCATCTGCTTTTGCTTTCTACTTTATCCCCTCAACCAGCTGCCTTACCCTCTTTCATTTTATACTGCCTCCAATTCCCCCCCATCACAACTGCTCTTTTCCCCACCTACAAAAGTTTTCCCCCTTTTCCCTATACAAAATCACAGCTTTTCCCCTTTTTATCAACATTTAAACAATTCCTCAAAAATTCCCCCCATCTTCCCCAAAACCCCCTAACTTCCATTTAAAAGCTCCCTTCCTATTTTTAAAAAGACAAAACCATTTTTTCTCTGGTTCCTTAACTTGTTAACTCACTCCAAAAATTTTTTTTATTTTCAAAAAAATTTGTTGATAACATTCACCCACTCTCCATTTGCTCTCTTTTACATTGCTTCACCACTCTCTTAACCTCTCTCTCTTTTCCCCCTTACTCTTCCCCCTTGCTCCTTCTATTTTTAAAAACTTTCATGTGCTAAATTTTTTCCCCTTTTAAAATTCTTTACATCACATTCCCCCAATCCCCTCCCCTTTTTCCCCCCGCATCCCCTTTCCCTTAACCCAAAATTTTGCTAAAACTCTAACATTACATTTTTAAACCCACCCCTCCTCTTCGACCCCATGCCTATGCTCTCATTAGCCCATCTATCCTCCATACTGTTTATATCTTCCTAAATGCCTCCTCTTTTTTGTTTATAAAACCCCACCCCTCTCTTCCCCAGCTTCTATTTCTCCTTGTATCCATCTACCTTTTATCTCGTGTAGTAAAATAGAAATTGATTGATTATCTGTGGCCCCCTTTTAAACTGTACACCTGAATTTTCAACGTCTTTTTTTTCCCAAAACTAACCCAACAAAAAACTGTCATTTCGCCCCACATCATATTTGTATATTATTTATCCTCTTTTTTTTTAAAATATGATTACCCAAATAAACCCCTTTCTATACAAAGTTCAATCAAGGGCTCCCATTATCATTTTCACCTGGACCCCAAACTTTTCCTACACACCCTCTCTGCCCCGGGCCAGACTCATGGAATCCGTGTTTATCAAGAACTCAAGAACCCCTATCACGAGCCTTTACCACCTATGGAAGGGGCATGAAAACAGGGGTGCCCAAAGTTACTAAAAACAACAACATAGCCCCACTCCCAAAGGGGGCAAAATAAAGAACGCAAAGAACTACAGACCGTTTTGACTAACATCCCATATCATAAAAAATTTTTTAAAGGGTCCTAAGAACAAGATCACCCCCCATCTAGAAACCCTTTGTTGCACAACCCAGGGAACAGGGTTTAGAAAGGGCCCTTCTGTCTCAACTATTTAACACCGACAAGGCCTAATGACTAGAAAACAAAAGAATGCAGATGTAAATTTTCAGACCTTGCAAAGCCTTCGACAAGTGTGACCATGGGTAAAAGGAGCACAAATGCGTGTAAAGGAATAACAGGAAAGTCTTCGATGGATCTAAATTTTCCCCACTAACAGAAAAGAGAGAGTCGTCAACAGAGTAAAGTCCCAGGCAGCTACGGTGAAAAGCTCTGTTCCCAAGGCCAGTACTGCTCCACTTGTTCCTCTTCATATTGACATAGGAGGTGTCAGCCCCAGCACCGTGTTTCCTTTGCAGATGAACCGAATCGCATGACGTTCTTCCATTGAGACATGCAAAGGCTCCAGGCAGCATCAACCAAAAACTTTCGTGGTGCAAAAAACAATTGAAGTTCAGCAAAGAGAAATTTCAATTTCTCAAAATGGTAAAAACGAGGAAATTAAAACTTCATCAAGGGGACAAACAAATTGGCCACAAAAAAAGGCCGAACACCCAAATCAAAGACCCGGGGGAGTGATCAGTCGGGGATCCACCTTCAAGGGCCAAACTTTTATCAATGCATCTGCTAGAAAAAAGACAGGTGGATAAGAGAACCTTTAAAACTAGGGATGCCAAAGCCCCTGATGACACTTTTTAGGTCACTTTTTCTATCTGGGGAAAATTGCTGAACAAAAAAGCACCTTTCAAGGCAGGGGAAATTTTCTGACCCAGAAAAAGCACAAGAACCTTCACGGCGCGCATAACGGGATTTAAAAAAACCTCAATTACGGGGCACTTGAGGTTCCCGAACCTGTATTCCCTAAACGCAGGCGGAGAGATACATGATTTTACGTATACAGCTGGGAAAAACCAAGAGGGGGCAGTACCCCAACTTGCATCAAAAATCACTCACTACGAAAGCAAAAGACTTGGCAGCGATGCAACATCCCCCCAATGAAAAGCAGGGGTGTCACTAGCACGTTAAGGCCATACAAAAATGTAGGGGGCCCCAGACTGTTCAACTGCCCCCCGCATACAAAGGGGGATACAACAGCCCTGGCAGTTTCAAGTGCACTGGCAAAAACCAAAATCGGTTCCCGACCAGCCGGGGTGTGGCTCGTACGTTTGGTTTGCATGCACCAGCGTAAAACCCCGGTTGATCAGGCTCTGATCCACCTAGGCCTGGTCACAAAAGGGCGGGGGCATTGACCCCCCCGAAAAACTCTCCAGGTAAAATCCAGGTTAACTTTGATTAGGCCCTACCATAAATTTCTCTCTCACTTTGTTCAAAGGCTCCTATACATTCACTTAACATCTCCCAAAAACTCTCTCTCTCCTCTTATTCCCCTCTTTCCCAGGTGTATACTGCTTATTATGACCCACTTTTCGCAAACCTTTACTTTAAACCACATAATTCTTGAATTTTTCCATTCATATTCTCTTTCTCCCTTCCCTAATGATCCTTCAACTTACGTACCCTTCCTTTTCTCTAACTCTTCAGATACTCCCCGATTTAATTCCCTTTATTTTCCCCCCACCGAAACTCCCCACCCCCTTCAGTTTTGTTTCGTTAGGGGAGGACACCAATTCTTTTCATTAAAACTCACAATCATTGTTTCTTGTCATCCGCACTACATCCAGCACATTCAAGCATCCCCGTTTTAAAAGTTTTTCCTTTTTTTTTTAGTAAAGTCTACAGGGGGGAAGGGGTTACTAGCCCATTTCTCCCCGCATTTTAGTCGCCTCATCGACATGCATGGCTTTCGGAGGAAAGATTCTTTTTCCCCTTCCCCATGGACAATAGAAAAAATAAAGAAGAACAAGAGCTATTTAGAAAAAGGGGAAAAACCTAGATGTATGTACAGTGGAAACCCCGCATAAGATTACCCCGAATCGCCAATTTTGTAAGTGTATTTTGTAAGTCTTTGTACGTTATGTTTGGGGGTTAAATGGGGCTAATCTACTTCCAATATTCCTTTTTGGGAAAAATTCGGGCAGTATGGCACCTGAAAATTTTTTATGGAGTGAAAAAAAAATTGTTAAGGGGGTCACTGTATATTATGCATGTGCGTGCTGTAAGTGTGACCCAAAATGTAAGTAGGGGGTGCAAGATACCCTGTTATCTGCGGTTTTTGAGAAGAAAAAGAAACCACAATCCTACCTCTTGCAAAACCTTAAATGTTCCTCCCTTGGGACGATTTGTTTAACGCATGGCTTAGGATGGAACCTGTCGTTATGAGGAGAGGCGTATCCCACCTATTTTAAAACCTACATAAATCACAATTTTGTTTTCTCATCTGCATGGGGCAGGATTTTTTTTTTAATGTTGAATTTCACGCTAGACCCCTCTTTTTTTTTTCCCAAAAATTATACTTGCTGCTTATCGATAGCTGAGTTCATCAGTAGTTTTATGGCACAGCCCTGGCTCAAAACTGTAGTACTATGGCAAAACTCTTAAGGGGGTTAAAAATGTTTGTAGTTGATAGAAAATAGTTTAAATATGAAAGCATAATGTGCTTACCTTGATCCCATTGCTTTTATTAAAAACCTCGTTCGCTATTTAATTCAACTTTATATAGGGGTTACACGAAAACTACAAGGAAAAACGTTGCACTGCCCCTCCCCCCCCCCTCAAGGAGTTTCCCTTTGATGGGGTGGGGGACTCTTGATTGGGGGAATTAAATCTGTGCTCCAGTTCCGTGGAATTGACCCTGAATATTTTCCAACCCCCCCCCCCCACAGGCACGTATAACCCCTATGGGTTTGGTATCCTCCATGATTATAATAATAAAATGCACTGGGGCCTTGCCACTCATTCCCTCTCTCTGGTCAGTTTTTTTCAAATTTGTTGCCTGTTAAAAAAAAAAAAAAAAAAAGAAATCAAATTTTAGTAGCACCTGAAAAAATGTTAAAAACATAAATCATTGGGCGAAAAATTTTTGTCTTTTAAAAAACAAGGAAGAGAGAGTGAATGACTTCTTGAACTTTCCCTTATATCAGTGTTTCTACATTAATAGTATAATGATTTTAATACAAAACCTCATTTGAAAATTTATGGATATGTTTTTCATTATTTTTGTGTTTTGATAAATGAGTTTTACTTTCAATTTTTGGTGTTGTAGAATTTTTTGTTTTTCTTGTCAGGTTATGTGATGTAGATGAATCCTGCCACCGTTTCATGGGTCGGTGCCTTCCAGAAAGTTTTCACAAACTCTTAGCAAAAGGAGCAGTTTCGACGATGGGGGTTTTGAAATTCAAGAGGGTGTTTTTAAAAGCTTGATTTTCTCCAAAAACTTGTAATTGTAAGGTCAAGCTGGGCCCGTTCAGAGGGCCCTTTTTAAAGGATGTATTGCTCTTTAAATAATTTTAATTTGTTGTGAACTGTTTCACCCAAAAAAGGGAGATATAACCCATGTTTTGGATCATATTTACACTGTACCATTTAAAACATTTAGAATATCCAGGATTTCATTTGTGGTTTTTAAAAATGTATTTTGGGTTAGCTTTTTCATTTTTCTTGGGATTTTTTGGTGCAACAGGGATGAAATTTTCTTTTTTTTTTGGTAGATATTTTAAATAGTCGGTACAGGAACCCCCCGGTTAACGATATTTTTTCATTCCAGAATTGTTCAGGTGCCATCTGACGGATTTGTTCCCAAAAAATATTGTGAAGAGTTTGTCCATTTCAGACCCCCAAAATACACGTACAACGACTTACATAAATACACTTACAAATTGGCCCATTGGGAGGTGATCGTTAAACGGGGGTCCCTGTTTTTTTTTTTTTTTTTATTTTCAACTGGCCGTTCCCACAAGGCAGGGGGCCCCGGGAAAAAAAAAACTTTCACCCTCATTCCTCCATACTGTCTTGCCAGAAGGGTGCTTTAAACTACGTTTTTAAACGCAAAATTAACACCCCTCCTTCAGAGTGCAGGCCTGTACTTCCCCATCTCCCGGCTCAAGCCACCTGCCGGTTTCCGAACCCCTTCATAAATGTTCTTTGCTCACCTCCAACAGCACGTCAATATTAAAAAAACCTTTGTCCCATTCCCCCTTCAAACCGTTCCCCCCTTA
>NW_026506975.1:7500-35190 GCF_026875155.1 Cherax quadricarinatus | reverse complement strand
CCTTTCCCTTTTTCCCCGCCATTGCCAGGTCTATTGTAACAAACAAAGAGATCTGTTACCTTAAAGAGCACAAAGGCCTTACTAACACTATGGCAGTTCTCAGCTCTGCCTTCCAGGAAAACTTCATGTCCATGTGCTCAAGTAGCCTTTAGACCCCAAACCCTTGACAGTCCTTCCCACCTCCTAATCCCTGAAATCTGGGGGCCCCTGGGGTCACCCCAGTTTCTAATGCTTTTGCAGTTTTATCCTCTGACACTTTCTACCTCCGGACCACTTTCTACTTCCACGTCATCTTCTCACTCCTCAGTCTGCTAGACCTTGCAGACGTACACTTTCTTTGAGTCCATTCCTGTACAGAATATCTTCTACCTCAGAGACTAATTTCACCCCCTTTCCAGCTCTCGCACAAAGGTGGAGGTTCACCCCCCTAGTGTAGTTCCCTCTTCCCCTGTCTCCCCCATCTTCCATAGTTGCCCTCCAACCTCCTTCCTTCCTGTTACACTGCATGATTCTTCTCCCCAGCCAATGCATCTCTCCAGGCTCATACTCCCAGCCCTCCTCAAACCTCTTTGGTTGCCTCCATAGTTACTCTGACCTTTACTTGCAATGCCTCTCCTGTCTCTGACATCATGGCACTGCTGGCTTCCTCATCAACTGAGGCGTTAGACACTATCCCCAGCTATATAGTGGAGACAACACCCCCAGTGGAAACCAAGATGCCTCCATCTACCCCTTATATTTCACAACCCATACAACAATCTATTCCTCCGCAATATTCTAATTCTTCCTTGCTTACACACTTACCGTTACCCCACATGTTAATTTACTGATCCTAAAAGCCCATAGGTTTATCGTTTCTTATTGTTGTCATTTTATTTCTTACATAATGTCTTTTTTACAATGGAATATTCATGGCCTTAGGGGCAACCGAGGAGAACTTCATCTGTTGCTCTCCCAGTTGTCCCCAGTATGTGTTGGGTTGTTAAAAGCCCAAAATTCATTCTGCGTCATTCGCACCATTTCGGGCTACTTGCTGATACGTTCTTTTTCCCATCCTTTACCTGATGAATCTTTTAAAGAAAGCGTGCTTCTAGTACACATTGATATACCGTATCGACAAGTTTTTATTCGTTCCCCGCTGCATTATACTGCAGCTCGTATTTATTTACACCAATGGTTTACAGTTTGCTCTCTTCATCTGTATCCCTCCCATGCATTCTGTATCTGATACTGCATTTTTAATTTCATCTCTACACCACCCATATTGTTGTTGGGTGATTTTAATGCTCACCATCACCTGTGGGGAGAGTCCCACTGTGACTCTCGTGGTGATCAGTTGGAGACTCTTCTCACTTCTCATCCTCTTCATGTTTTAAACACGGGTGCTCCTACCCATTTTGGCTCTCATACTCAGTCTCTCTCCTGCATTGATCTTTCTATCTGTTCCTCGCCCACTGCACTTGATTTCACGTGGTCTCTTCTCCCAGATTTACAAGATAGTGATCACTTTCCCATCTTTTTATTTCTTCTACGTATGCCTGACCCATTTCGTAGTCCTCATTGGCAACTTGTTCGAGGAGATTGGGACTCATACTCCCATCTATCAACCTGTTGTGAGGACCCCCTTTCATCCTCTACTGATGAACTGGCACACTACTTTTCGACCTTAGTCCTAACTGCAGTGATGCGTTCTATCCCCACACCTCAGGTAGGTATTCTCAGGCATGCGTACCTTGGTGGTCTCCTACATGCACCATGCAGTGAATTTAAAACGTGCTACGTGGGGCTGTTATCGATATAATCGTACCACAGAGCATCTGTTGGATTTCAAGTGGGCAAGGGCAGTTGTTCGCCACATCATCCACAATGCTAAACGCACTTGTGGGCAAGACTGTGTCTAACATTAACTTGTCTTCCCCTATGTGTGCGATTTGAAAAAGGTTGCAAAAATTGTGGAAGTACACTCTGGACCAGCTCCCCATTTTGTGGGTTGCTGGAGTTGATGTCGTAGAACCCTTAGAAGTTGCCACAGCAATCAGGAACTATCTTGTCCATATCTCCCAAGGGCTTCACATCTGTCCCTCATTTTTTGCATCTAAACCTACCAAAGAGCAACTGCCCTCGGATTTCTCTTCCGATGGGTTGGAGCCATATATATGTACCTTGTACTCTTCAGGAACTGGTGTCCATGCTTTCCATTTGCCTGCCTTCAGCACCGGGACCTGATGATATCCACATCAGTATGTTTCAACATCTCCATTCTACGGCCCTTCCATTCTTTTACGTCTTTTCAATCTAATTTGGAAACGAGGGGTTCTTCCTCGACACTGGAAATCGGCTACTGTACTACCGTTTCACAAGCCGGGATCCTATGGACTTGAACCTTTCATTATCGTCCATCGCCCTGACCAGTGTGGTCTGCAAGGTGATGGAACGATTGGTGTATAGACGTCTGATGTGGTTCTTAGAGACACACAATACCCTTTCCCCTTGCCAATATGGCTTTTGCAAAGGCCACTCTACTGTAGACCCCTTGCTTACTTAGTAACATATATTCAAAATGCTTTGCTAACAACCACTCTGTCCTAGCAGTCTCTTTTGATCTAGAGAAGGCATATGACACCACTTGAAATGATAATATCTTAGCCCAAGCCCACTCCTTAGGCCTCTGCAGTAATCTACCAAACTTCATCACTGCTTTCTTGTCCAATAGACATTTTCGGGTCCGTATTAGGTGCCTGCTTTCTTTGGACTTTCTACAAGCCGAGGAAGTTCCACAAGGTTGTGTCCTCAGCACTACCCTTTTTCTCTTAGCTAAAAATGACCCACCTTCCATTCTTCCTTCGCATATTTAGTCATCACTTTATGTTGACGACTTCTCTATAGCTACTCGGGCGCTGACTGTCGACTAGTAGCAGCCTCCCTATAGGTTGTGATAGACAGTCTCCCATTGGACCACTTCTCATGGCTTTAAATTTTCTAGTACGAAAACCCAGTTCATTACCTTCACTAGACGAACTCTTATTCTACATACTCCTTGTACTTGCATGGTTCACGTAATTCGGCAGGTGATACAGTCGAGTTTCTGGGTCTGCTCTTTGATCACCGGCTGACGTGGAGACCTCACAATTCTTCTTTAAAGACAACTTGCCATGGTTGGCTAAATGTCCTTAAAGTTCTTGCGCATCGTTCATGGGGAGCAGATCGTCGCACTCTCCTCCGTTTGCATTCCACCTAGTCTTGTCCAAGCTGGATTATGGTGACCAAATCTATTCTGCGGCCTCTCCTGCAACTGTTAGATCCCATTCATCATCAAGGTCTTGGTCTGTGCCTTGGTGCCTTTCATTCATCCCTGTTGAGAGCCTCTATGCAGAAGTGAATATTCCATCCTTGTCCGATCACCGTGATGCTCATTGCCTTCTCTTATATGTTCGATCTCATGACCTCCACAATCCTTCCGTATATAGGATGGTCACTGATGTTAGCGGATGTTCTTTATTTTTTCGTCGCCCCTGCTTACTCCACTCCTTTTCTCTCCACTTCACTCGCTCTTGTCTTCTCTTCAGTTACCACCTTTCTATGTTCATGTAGCATCTACTTTTCCCTGCCCCCTTGGGAAGCTCCAGCTGTTCATGTCTGTACTTTCCCACTGCCATGTGTGAAAACCCAACTACGTATGGTGGCTTCCCGCTCTTTTTTTCTTGACCATTTCCACTCTCATTCTCATGCCATCGCAGTGTACGCTGATGGTTCTAAGTCTTCTGACGGCATCGGATTCGCAGCAGTAGTTTTCGGAGAGTGCCATGCGAGGACATTAGTATCCTCTACTAGCATTTTTACGGCTGAATTGTATGCCATTCTTGTAGCACTTATCCATAAAGGATCTATGCCTGTGTCACCATTGTGGTCATTTCAGCATCCCATAGTGATTTACAGGCTACAGGAAAATTTGATACGCCTCACCCCCTAGTTCTTCGTATCCAACTTTGGTTAGCATATCTCTGCAACGCAAAGATTTTTTTTTTCTGGGTCCCGTCATGTTGGAAACCCGGGCAATAAAAACTGTGAGTTGTGGTAAACAAATTTCTTTTTTTAAATGTCTCTTCTCCTGAACATTTACGAAAACACGATGAAAAAATAAGTTCTAATATGCTAACGTCATCTGTTTTTGTCTTTTCCACTACATACTTCCTAGTTTGTATTTAAAAAGATAACATTGAAGTGGTTTTAAACGATATAAAAACTTGAATGGTAAGGTAAGACTTGACTTATACCGAGGTCAGACAAGTATCATACGTCAGGCTCGGATTCTTACGTCAGGCAAGTAACATACGTCAGAAACGTTTCATACGTCAGGACAAGTATCATACGTCAAGGCAAGTATCTTACGTCAGACAAGTATCATCGCTGGCAAGTATCATACGTTCAGACAGAGATCATACGTCAGGCAAGGCTATCATACGTCAGGCAAGTATTCATACGCGTCAGACAAGTATATACGTCAGGCAAGTTATCCATACGTCAGACAAGTATCATACGTCAGACATGGATCATAGTCAGACAAAAGAATCATACGTCAGGACATAAGTATCTTACGTCAGCAAGCATCATACGTAGACATAGTATCATACGTCAGAACGTAGCATGCGTCAGTACAAGTATCTACGTCCACGACATGCATCATAACGTCAGACAAAGTATCATACGTCAGACCAGCATCATAGTTCAGACATGTATCATACGTCAGGCAAAGTATCATACGTCGACAAGTATCATACGTCGACAAGTATTCATACGTCAGGCAAGTTCATAAGTCGGACAAGAATCATACGTCAGTCAAGTATTCATAACGTCAGGCAAGTATATACGTCAGACAAGTATCATTAGTCAGACAAGTATCATACGTCAGCAAGTATCATACGTCAGACAAGTACATACGTCAGACAAAGTATCATAGTACAGGCAAGTATCATACGTCAGACCAGTATTAATTACGTTCAGACAAAGTATCATACGTCAGGCAAGTATCATACGTCAGAAAGAATCATCGTCAGGCAAGTATCATACGTCAGGCAAGGTTTCTACGTAGACAAGTATCATACGTCAGACAAGTATCATACGTCAGCAAAAGATCATACGCAGACAAGTATCCTACGTCAGACATGCTTATCATAAGACATGTATCATACGTCAGACAAGTATCATGCGTTCAGACAGTATCATACGTCTGGACAAGCATCATACGTCAGCCCGTATAATACATCAGACAAGCATCATAGTCAGACAAGTATCATACGTCAGAACTAAGTATCATGCGGTCAGAACAAGTATCATACGTCAGACAAGCATCATACGTCAGCAAGTATCATACGACAGACAAGTATCACCCCTTACGTCAGAAAGTCTCATGCGTCCAGACAAGTATCATACGTCAGACAAAGCATCATACGTCAGGACACGTATCATACGTCAGACAAGTATCTCTTCGTCAGACAAGTATATAGGTCAGACAAGTATTAATAGTCAGACAAGTATCATACGTCAGACAAGTATCATACGTCAGACAAGTATCAAACGTCGGACAAGTATCATACGTCAGACAAGCATCATACGTCAGACAATATCATACGTCGATCAAGTATATTACGTAGGAACAAGTATATACGTCAGACAAGTCTTCATACGTCAGACAAGTATCATACGTCAGACAAGTAATCATATTTCTCTTAGAGGGAAGTTTTTGTGACTCCTTGGTAAACAAGTTTATGTTGACCTACTTACCTAGTTCGTACACGCTTACATGGTGGACCTACTTTACCCTAGTTCGTAAACGCTCACATGGTGACCTACTTACACTATTCGTAACGCTCACCTCGGTGACCTTCTTACCATAGTTCGTAACGCTCACCTGGTGACCTACTTACCCTAGTTCGTAACGGCTCACCTGTGTGACCTAATTACCTAGTTCGTAACGCCCACTGGTGACCTACTTAACACTAGTCGTAATCGTCAGCTGGTGACCTTCTTACCCTAGTTCGTACCGCTCAACTGGTGACCCTTATTACCCTAGTTCTTAACGTAACCTGGTGACCTACTTACCCTAGTTTCGTAACGCTTCACCTGGTGACATACTTACCCTTGTCGTAACGCTCACCTGCGTGACCTACTTATCCCTAGTTCGTAACGCTAACCTGGTGACCAATACTTACCCTTGTCGTAAACGACTTCTCCTGGTGACCTACTTACCCTAGTTCGTAACGCTAACTGGTGACTACTACCCTAGTGCGTAAACGCTCACTGGATGGACCTACTTTCACTAGTTCGTACGCTCACCTGGTGACCTACTTTACACAGTTAGTAACGCTCAACAATGGTGACATACTTACACTAGTTCGTAACGCTCACCTGGGTGAACCTACTTACACCTAGTTCGTAACGCCTCACCTGGTGACCTACTTTACATAGTTCGTAAACGCTCACCTGGTGACCTAACTCTACACTAGTTCGTAACGCTCACCTGGTGACCTACTTACACAGTCGTAACGCCTCACTGGTGCCTACTTACCACTAGTTCGTAACGCTAACGGGTGGAACCCTACTTACACTAGTTCGTAACGCTCACCTGGTGGACCTACTTTCACTAGTTCGTACCGCTCAACCTGCTGACCTACTTACAATTGTTCGTAGCGCTCACCTGGTGACCCTACTTACATAGTTCGTAAACGCCCACTCGGTGACCTACTTAACACTAGTTCGTTATAAACGATCACCTGGTGACCTCCTTACACTAGTTCGTAGCGCTCAACCTGAGTGTCTACTTACACTAGTTCGTAGTAGCGCCTACTGGTGACCTACTTACACTTGTTAGCTATACGCTCTCCATGGTGACCTACTTACACTAGTTCGTAAACGATCACCTGGTGCATACTTACACTAGTTCGTAGCGATAACATGGTGACCTACTTACATAGTTCGTAGCGCTCCCTGGTGGACTACTTTAACACTGTTCGTAGCGCTCACCTGGTGTCCTACTTTCACTAGTTAGTAACGTCACTCGGTCGACCTACGTACAACTTAGTTAGGAAACGCTCAACTGGTGAACTTCCTTACACCTAGTTCGTAGCGCTCACCTGGTGACCCTACTTAAACTAGTTACGCCGTAGCGCTCATTGGTGACCTACTTTCACTAGTTTCGTAGCGTCACCTGGTGACCTACTCTTCCACAGTTAGTAGTAGCGCTCACTGGTGATAACTTACACTAGTTCGTAGCGCTCACCTGGTGTCCCTACTTACACTAGTTCGCCATAAGCTCACCTGGTGACCAACTTACACTAGTTCGTAACGCTCACATGGTACCTACTTACACCATGTAACAAATTAGTAGACGCTCACATGGGTCACTACGTAACTAGTTGTTCTAGCGCTCACCTTGGTGAATACTTACACTCAGATGTAACGCCTCTGGTGGTGACCCTACTTACATAGTCGTATGAAGCTCACCTGGTTGACCTACTTAAATAGTTCGTTAAGCAGTCACTGGTGACCTACTTACACTAGATCGTAACGCTCACCTGGTGACCCCCTTAATTACACCTGTTCGTAACGCTCACCCCTTGGTGAACCTATTACATAGTCGTAACGCCACCTGTGACCTTATTACACTAGTTCGTATACGATCACTGGGGACCTACTTACCACTAGTTCGAACGCTCACCTGGTGACCTACTTGCTCTAGTGGGTAACGCTCACCTGGTGACTACTTTACACGTAGTTCGTAACGCTTCTGCGTGACATACATGCTCAGTAGGCCACGCTCACCTGGTGGACCTACTTACACTAGTTCGATAACGCTCACTGGTGACCTACTTGCACTAGTGTGGCCACGATCACATGTGGTCCTACTTACACTAGTTCGTAAACGCTCACCTGGTGACCTACTTGCACTTGTGGGTGTACGATCACCTGGTGACCTACTTGCACTTTGTGGGTAACGCCTCATACTCGGGTGTCCTACTTGCTCTAGTGGGTAATAACGCTCACCTGGTGACCTACTTTCACTAGTGGGTCACGCTCACCTGGAGAACATACTTGCACTAGTGATCACTCATCACCTGGTGACCTACACTTGCCCTAGTGGGTCACGCTTACTGGTGACCATACTTGCAGCTAGTGGGTCACGCTCACCTGGTGACATAATTGCACTAGTGGGGTCACGCTCACCTGGTGACCTACTCCTGCACTAGTGGGTCACGCTCACCTGGTGACTTCTTGCACTAGTGGGTCACGCCACTGGCGACCTACTTGCAACTAATGGGTCACGCTCACCATGGTTGTCCTACTTGCACTAGTGGGTCACGCTCACCTGGTGACCTTAACTCCACCTCATGCACTTACTTTTCGTTCAGTATATGAGGTTGGGCTGCTTGCCGTTGTTCTAGTCTTGATGAAGTTACACTTCCTCCTAAGTAGCTTAAATTAAATCATCCCTTTTAAGCTCTTAATCCTATTGTGGGTCATTCAGGAGACGTGGTGGAGGTTTGATCCTCTGGTCACAGGGCATCATTCTCGGATCAATTCTCAAGTGAGTATTCTAAAAAAACAGGATTAAACAACTTGGTTGTGTCTTTGTGGAACGCACCCGGATAATGCGTTCTGAGTATGTATCAGCCAAGACAGAGAGATTGATCACTGTCTTTTGTGTTATATTCGACTCAAAAAGTCTGTGCTGTTGCTCTCACTTACGTTTACTCAGGACGTGAGTGAGAGCTAGGAGGTGTGTACAGTGTTACTTACATATGTGAGCGGATAAACTATACATAAGAACAATGAGTTGACACTACTAGCCCAGCTCCCACCACCTATTAATAGTCGCTATTAATTAAGTGCCGCATTCTGCAGGAGCGTTCAAACTTTGTTTTTCCAGCATCACTGTGAATACAATTTGAACAAAAGACTACTGCTAGTAGCCGTTGTATAAACCAAGCTGCTACTTGGAAAATCAGGTCGTCAAGTTCTCATGCGACCGGGCTCCAAGCGTTTCGTCTTATCTCTTGGGTTTTATCTTCATATCGTCCAATCAGTATGTTAATTTTTAACACTGGGCGATGGTTACACCTCTCAGATCCTGCAGTGCGGTCATGGTTGAGGGGTGGCCGCTTATAAACGTCTCTCTAAACACCTTACGGGCGGCTGCTGGGACGGCAGACACCTCCAGGTCCTTGGGAGTTTTCTTTGTCTTCCTGGAAGTTCCCCAAACGCTGAGATACAGCCACAGACACACACATACACACACACACACACACACACACACCAACAACTCCACACCACACACACACACACCAAACACACACATTCACACCACACACACACACCACACACACACACACAACACACACAACACACACACACCACACAATACACACACATCACACACATACACACAACTGACCACACCACACACACACAACCAACACACACACACCACTCACACCACACAAAGACACACACAGACACACACAGACGCACACACACACACACACACACACACACACACACACACACACACACACACACACACACACCAAACACACACACAATAAACACACAGACAACAAATACACACAACACACACTCACACACACCAGACACAAAGACACACACAACACTACAAACAGGACACAGACACATATGAGCAAATTCGCCGATGACACAAAGATAGGTTGGATAATTGATTCTCAAAACGTAGATGTTAGGGAAACATCTGGAGGATTATGACAAACTCTTACTCTTGGTCAGAAAAGTGGCAGATGCAGTTCAATCGTAGATAAATGCAAGGTTCTGAAGTTCGGGAGTGTCCAATAACCATAGCACTTATAAGTTAAATAATGTAGAACTTCAGCCATACAGATTGCGAAAGGACTTGGGGTTATGGGAGCTCAGCAACCTTAAACAAGCAGCAATGCCTAAGCGTACGTAATAAGAAAATAGATTACATGGGATTTTATCAAGAAGTGTATAGCAACAGAAGTCCAGAGGTTTACTGCAGATTTTTACATCATAGTAAGGCCTCACCTAGATTATGCAGCTCAATTCTGGTCTCCATATTACAGGATGAACATAAATTCGTTTTGAAAACATTCAGCGTAGGACGACTAAATTAAGAAATAGTATTAGAAAATCTTCCTTTATGAGGAAAAGATTGAAGGACTCTTGAGTTACATTCGCTTGTTAGACTGAAGGAATGAGGGGAGACCTGATTGAAGTGTATAAGTGAAAGATGGTATTAATAAAGGGGATATTAACAGGTATTGAGGATATTCTCCAAGAGGAACCGCAGTAATAGGGATTTAAATTAGATAAGTTTAGTATTTAGAAAGGACTAGGGAAAGTATTGGTTGGGAAATTGGGTAGTTCGATGAGTGGAACAAGTCTACCTATTTGGGTTATGAGCTAGGACTTTGGGTTTTGTTTCAAATTTAGGTTGGATAAGTACTTGAGTGGAAGGGGTTGGATTGGTGGGACTTGCACATCAGACCCTTTTTTCAGGGTAGCTTGAAATTGGGGTTGGTCAATGTTGTTACGTGGGATGAATTGTAAAGGACCTGCCTGTATGGGACAACAGGCCTGCTGCAGTGTTCCTCCATTCTTATGTTCTAAGAGTAATAATTTTTTTAATTCAGTAATAATTTTATGATTCAGTAATTAATTTTTAATATTCCATTAATTAATTTTTATATTCCAGTAATTAATTTTTAATTCCAGTAATTAATTTTTATAATTCCAGTAATTTATTTTTATAGTGGTCTGAAGAAGATAAAATTATGTAACACACAATCACTAGTGAAATGGTTGTGAAGCAGATAGACAGCACATGAGACAAATAAGTTGCCGGGGTTCCTGATGAGGTTTTTTCAGGGTTTCCTTAAGGATTGCAAAATGGAACTCTGTGAACCATTAAATAATTTTTTTAATTTATCTCTTCAATCAGGTGTTGGTCTGATATGTTGAAGATGGCTAATTGTAATTCCTATTTTTATTTAAAAACAGGTGGAATAGTCGTTACCGTCAAATTAACCGCCCAATAAGCCTGACCTCAATTGTAGCAAATTACTAGAGTCAATTATAGCTTACATTATAAGAAGCATCTCGATAAGCATAGCTTGATTAAATGATACTCAGCATGGATTCCAGACGCCGTTCTTGTTCTAACTATTTTATTAACTTTTTCAGTAAGCTTTTTGAGACTGTTGACACGATAAAGTACTTTGTTATTATTTACTTAGATTTTAGTATGGCTTTGATAGGAGTTCCACTCCAAGATGTTAAAGAAAGTGGCCAGCTCATGGCATTTGGGGGGAAAAGTGCTCTCATTGGACAGAGTCACATGGCTCACTGACAGGTATTATAAAACATATGCAGTAGTATTATGTGATCCTTTATTGACAACGTGTCACCCACACAGTGGGCTCTTTCAAGTCAAACACAGATCTACCTTGGGGTGGGAAGGTAACGGGAAGTATTTATAGTCATGTCAGGATGTTGAGGTAAGGTGGAGAATTGCTGCATATGATGATTCTACCGGGTGGTGTTATAGAGTCTTGGTAGCTTGGCAGGGGTATGGACAAGTTAGTGAGTAGACCTTCGGCAGTGTTCTATGTTCTTATATGGGATAGCGATGAAGAAGTTCTGCAAGTGATTTCAGATATGTTATAGAAGACGTTGTTTTCTGGTTTGAAATTGTTGGTTATAGAGATAAGCGATGATTCAGAATTTCTTCGCTATTGAGTGTTGTCTTCTGTGGTCGATAAGTCTTGAGTTTCTGTAGTAATTAAATGGTTGTGTGAACTGCGGATGTTGTACACAGGACATTCCTTGTTTCGTCAGCCCTGTTGCATATGGTGTTCTGAAATACGTGTTTGGAGGTCTCTTGATAGTGTTTCGCCCACGTATTATTTGTTTGCAGTCATTAAAAGGGATTATGTATAACCATGCAGAGGATGGAGGCTTGTCCTGTCTGCTATGGTGATGTCCTTGATGGTCGGTTGTGAGGTAGATTACTTGAAATGATGTATTGGAAAAGATGTTGGAAACATGTTTGGAACAATGAGTTCGTGGGGAGGGGTCTATGTATCTCTTCTGGCAGTGTCTTCTCTGGGTGTGTTGAAGATGTTTAATGCCCACCGTCTGCTGTCGTCTGGATGAAGATGACCGAGGATAGTTGGAGTTTAGAAATTCTTGTTCAATTTACAGTGCATTCGTCTCAAGGAACTCATTGCTGAGATTCGTGTGCATGCAGGGAAGCAAGCCTATAATTTTACACCACGGTTTGGTTTTGGGTCGTGGTGATGAGTAGAATGTGGAGAAATCGTTTTGGTGGAGGGTTTTCGATAGGACTTTTAAACCGAAGTTCGTGGTCAGCTTTGCAGAGCAGAACATCAAGGAAAGAAGAGTGTTGATCGACTTCTTCTTCAAGTGTGAATGGATTGAAGGCTCGACCTGGTTGTTTAAGCTTGTCTTTGGAGAGCTTGAACGTTGAAGATTTTAGGAGTTACTGAGGAGAATGTCGTCACTTAACGGAGCCCAAGGAGTCAGACGAAGTATAATTTTATTCTTATTATTCCTTATCACACTGGGCGATTCCCACCAAGGCAGGGTGGCCCGTAAAAAAGGAATAACTTTCACATATTCACCTCCATCACTGTCTTGCCAGAAGGGTGCTTTACACTACAGTTTTAGAACTGCAAAAATTAAACCCACTCCTTCAGAGTGCAGGCACTTTACTTCCCATTCCAGATCAAGTCCAGCTAGCGGTTTTCCCTGAACACCTTCATAAATGTTACTTTGTCACACTCCAACAGCACGTCAATATTAAAACCAATTTGTCTCCATTCTTCCTACATCCCAACACGCTACACGCATGGCCTGCTGAGTCCAAGCCCCTTCGCTCACAAAACCCTACTTTACCCCTCTCTCCAAACTTTCCTAGGCCGACCCTACCCCGCCTTCCTTCCTTACAGATGATACATCTCTTGAAGTCATTTCTTTTCGCCTACCATTCTCTAAAATGTCCGAAACACCTCAATAAACCTCCTTCAGCACTCTGGCAAACAGTCTTTGTATCCCCGCACTCCTCCTAACTTTCCAAACTACAAATTCTCTGCATTATATTCACACCACACATTGCCCTCAGAATGACATCTCACTGCTCCAGCCTTCTCCTCGCTGACAACATAAATCACCCATGCTTTCACACCCATATAGAGCCGTGGTAAAACTATAACTTCATACATTCCCCTCTTTGCTCCAAGGACAAAGTTCTTGTCTCCAAGACTCCTTAGTGACAACCACTCACTCTTTTTCCCCTCATCAATTTCTATGATATCACCTCATCATCATAGACATCCGCTTTACACGTCCACTCCAAAGATTGAAATACATTCACCTCCTCCATATCTTCCCCTCCAAATCTGTTATTCAATCTTTCATCACCTAATCTTTTTGTTATCCTATAACCTTTCTCTTTCCTGTATTCACCTTTTAATTTTTTTTTGCACACCCTACCGAATTCATCCACCAATCTCTGCAAACTTCTCTTCGAATCTCCCAAGAGCACAGTGTCATCAGCAAAGAGCAGCTGTGACAACTACCCACTTGTGTGTGAAGGAATAATGGTGGAGAAAAACGTTCGGCTTCTAGAGTTCCATTATAGGTCGCCAGGACACGCACTGAGTGGTGAACCAATGGTAGTCCAAAAGTCTGCTGAAGATGTGTTTTCGAAAGAGAAAACTCGTAAGCCAAACACATGTTCAACATGGTCAATGAAAATCGCTAGGCTGGAATGGGAAAGATCAAGTGAATCGTCAATTTTCTGCGCAAGTGATCGATGGCTTGTGTAGTTGGTACTTTGGTGAATAGGGACGTCACGTCAAGGCTGGAAAGTTTTCTTGTTCCTGACAAAAAAAATCACTAACCTGTATCACTGAGCCCATATCCTCGGGAATAGGGCAGTGCTCCCAACCAGCTCTCAGGAATTCTCGCAAAACACCTTCTAAACTCTTGGGGCACTATCAGTCCAGCACATCTCAAAACCTAGGGTGATCTCTCAATCGCATTCGCAACATCAACATCATGGACAAGAAACCTTTCCAGCCTTGACGTGACTTCCCTATTCACCAAGTGACCTACTACACAAGGGCCAACGATCTCTTGCGCAGGAATTGTCGATTCACTTGATCTTCCCATTCCAGCCATCGATTTCAATTGACCTTGTTGAACTATGTGTTGGCTTTACGTGTTTCTCTTCGAGGGCCCCCCCCGGGAAAATCACCTCTTTCAGCAGACTTTTGGACTACCCATGGGTTCGCCACTCAAGGTGTGGTCCCCCCCCACATGGCGAAACCTATACATGGAAACATTAGAAGCCGGAACGTTTCTCTCACCATATTCCTTCGTCTGTCACCTGGCTCCGTTATGTTGACGACATTTCTCTTTACTCCTAAACGCCTTAAACGTTCAAGCTCTCATGACATGCTCAAAAGGTCGAGCCTTCAAATCCGTTACACTTGAAGATGAAGTCGACAACACTCTTCCTTTCCTTGTGTTCTGCTCTCAAAGCTGACACGATACTGCGATTTTAAAAAGTCTATCGAAAACCCACCAACTCAAAACAATCTTCTCCACTTCTACTCTCACCCGGACACAAAAACCAAACGTCCGGTGTAATTATAGGCTTCTTCATGCGTGCACTCAGAATCTGCAGCAAATGAGTTCCTTGAGAAGAATGCCACTTATAATTGAAAAGTATTTTCTAATACTCCACTATCCTCGTCATTCATCAGAGACTGCAGATGGCGGGCATTAAACATCTTAAACACACACGAGAAGACACCGCCTGAGAAGAGTTAGTATTTATAATCCTCCCCACAACTCCATTGCCAAACATGTTTCCTACAATCATTTCCAATACTTCATTTCAAGTATCTACCTACACACAACGACCATCAAGACATCACCGTAGTAAAACAGGACAAGCTTCCATCATCTGCAGGGGTATACATAATCCCTGGTAATGACTGCAACAAATTATATGTGGGCGAAACATCAAGAGAACCTCAAAACACGTATTCAGAACCACCAATATGCAAGCAGGACTGACGATAAAGGCATGCCTTGTGTACAACATCGCAATTCCACACAACCATTTAATTAAACTACAGAAACTAAGACTTATCGCCACAGAAGACAACACTCAATACCGAAGAATCCTGGAACATCGCTTATCTCTATAATCAACAGTTTCAACCAGAACTATTGGTCTTTATATAACATAGCTGAACCACTCGCAGAAACTTCTTCATGCTATCCCACATAAGAACATAGAACACTGCAGAAGGTTCTACTCACTAAACTTGTCCAATTTACCCTGCCAAGCTACCGAAGACTCTATAAACACCACCCGGTGATCATCAGATGCTGAATTCTCCACCTGAACTATACATTCTGAACATGACTATAAATATCCCGTTCCTTCCACC
This sequence comes from Cherax quadricarinatus, assembly GCF_026875155.1. NCBI lineage: Eukaryota > Metazoa > Arthropoda > Malacostraca > Decapoda > Parastacidae > Cherax > Cherax quadricarinatus. The sequence continues at coordinate 19,657 of NW_026506975.1, read as the reverse complement.
CCAGGTAAGATCTGTGTGTGACTTGAAAAAGCCCACTGTGTGGCGTGATACGTTGTCAATACAAAGGATCACATTTACTGCATATGTGTTTTATTTTCACTGTGACCCCCCCCCCCCCCCCCCCCCCCCCGGTATTTGATACCATTTATTTCCATCACTGACAAGAAGAGAGAGTGTCAATAAATGGGTTAATACGAGTGGGGATCTGTAACAAGTGGCGTTCCACAGGATCAGTATTGGGGCACGTTGTTGTTTAATTATATATCAGTGATCTTGATGATGGGAATTACTAGTGACATGAGCAAATTCGCCGATGCACAAATTTAGGTAGGAAATTGATTCAAACGTTGATTTATGGAAACTTCAGGAGGGGTTTAACAAACTTTATTCTTGGTAAGATAAGTGGAAGATGCAGTTCAATGTAGATAAATGCAGGTTCTGAAGCTTGGAGTGCCATAACCCTAGTACTTTAAGTGTTTTTAAAAATGATGTAGGAACTTATGACATACAGATTGCGAAAGGGACTTGGGGGTTATGGTGAGCACAATGCAACCTTAAACCAAGACAGCATGGCCTACGCGTAACGTTATAAGGCAAATAGTTTACTGGGATTTTATTCAAGAAGTGTAAGCAACAGAAGTCAGAGGTCATACTGCAGCTTATACATCATAGTAAGGCCTCTCATAGATTATGCAGCTCTGTTTGGTTCTCCTATTACAGAATGGACATAAAATAGTTAGAAACATTCAGAGTAGGATGACTAAATTAATACATAGCATTAGAAATCTTCCTTATGAAGAAAGATTGAAGACTCCTTAAGTTTACATTCACTTGTTAGTCGAAGAATGAGGGGAGACCTGCTCGATGGGAGAAGTGGAAGATAGGTATTTATAAAGGGGATATTATTAAGGTTTCTAGAGGATGTTTCTCCAAGAGAGAACACCGCAGTATTGGATTTAAATTAGATAAGTTTAGGTTTTAAGAAAGGATCATAGGAAGTATTGGTTTGGAAATAGGGTAGGTGATGAGTGGATCAGTCTACCTAGTTGGGTTATTGAGGATAGGACTTTGGGTAGTTTCAAATTTAGGTGCTTGGATAAGTACATGTGTGGGAGGGGTTGGAATGTGTGGGACTTTATCATCAGTTTTTTCTTGGGTGGAATGAATATTGGGTTGGGTCAAAAGTTTTGTTAGTGGAAATGTATTGTAAAGGTCCTGCTAGTATGGGCCAACAGGCCTCCTGAGTGTTCTTCCTTTTCTTATGTTATTAGAGTTCTCGAATTTTGAACGAATTATGAACGAAAACTTGCGACGAAGAAAATACAGTTAAAGAAAAAAGTTCACCGTCAGTGATAAATTAATTAAGCAAATGTCGGATTTAAATATTAGATATAAGTTAGTGTCAGCCTAATCCTTTAGTAACTTGACACATTGCAAGACTTCAACGTAATTCTGAGGATGTAAGAGAAGTGAATAAGTCGTGTGTGGTGTTCGAGCATAGTATTGAATAGCTATATGTGTGTCTAAGACAGCCAAACAATTTTGATGGAAGGAACCACACTGAACTTCTTATATACTATAATCAAACTATCTCCAGGTAACATTTCTCTCTCTTTTTTTTTCTTATTAAAACCATTCTGTTCCAGGACGTAGAAAATCGTTACCAAATGATGTTTATAATTTCTTATAGAGAAATTTCATTTAAGATTTGCATTTCCAGAACACACACCTACAGGAATAGTTACCGAACTTGCACACGAAAAATCACTCACTTACGAAAAGCAAAAGACTCGGAGACGATTGCACATCCCCCCAATGAAAAGCAGGGGTGTCACTAGCACGTTTAAGAGGACCATACAATTAAGTGTCAGGGGACCGAGACTGTTCAACTGCACTCCCAGCATACATAAGGGGGATTACCACATAGACCTGGGCTGTCTTCAAGGCAAGGCACTGGTAACAAGCACCTAAAGTCGGTACCTGACCAGCTGGCTGTGGCTCGTACGTTGGATTGAGTTGTAGCCAGCAGTAACAGCCTAGTTGATCAGGCTCTGATCCACATGAGGCCTGGTCACAGGACGGGCCGCGGGGGCGTTGACCCCCGGAACTCTCTAGGTAAACACCTCCACAAACCACACCCCCACAAACACACCCCGCCACAACACCCCCCCCCCCACAACACACAACCCCCACAACACCCACCACAAACCCACACACCACCACAAAACACACACCATAAAACCACACCACCACAACACGCACCACACAAACACACACACCACAACACGCACACCACAAACAACACGCACAGCACAGCACCCACAAACACACCCAAACACACACCATACACACACACCACAACAACACAAATCACCACAACACACCCGCCCACAACAAACCACACAACCATACACCACCCAACACACCACCCACTACACAAAGCACCACAACACAAACCAACCACAACACAAAGCACCAACACCCACCCGCCACAACACAAACCCCACAACACAAACACAACAACACCACCACAAACACACCACAACACACACCACAACAACACAACGCCACAAACACATACACTACACACCAACACGCCCAAACACACACCCAGCAACACACACCACAACAACACACTCACCACAAACACATAACACTACACAACACACACCCCAACAACACAGCACACCACAACACTTACATACCACAACACACACCCCACAACAACACCAAACAACACCCCAAACACACACACCTACACCACAACGCACACTCTACACACACACCACAAAAACACCACAAACTCACACCCCACAACATATTACACTAACACAAACACATTACCAACAAAACACACACAGGACCAATTCTACAATACCACAACAACACTACACACACACTACCACATACACACACCTACCAACTCATTCACTACCATCAACAATACACTACACAACACCATACACTACCCAACTCATACACTACCACAGCACACACTCCACACACATTTTTTTAAACACTACCACAACACCTTACATACCACAACACTTACAATACCACAACACAATAAACTACCACAACACATACACTACCACAGAACTCCACAACAAAACATACACTACCACAACACCACACACACCACCAAACATAATAGTGATACACCACAGTAAACTGCATCCAAATTCAGACCCCCAAAACAGACAAACACTATACAACAACACGCCGCCACAATTACAGACAACACAACACACAAACAAAGGCATCTTTAAGACAAACGAGAAACAGTTGGCTAGTTGCAGTGAACAATCTTGTTTAATATTCCTGCATTATTTCACATCTATCCTGTGTGCTGGTTTGTGTAGTCACATTACTCCTGTGTGTTGTTGTGTACTCAAACTCTCATTTTGTATTGCTGTGTATCACAAAACAATCCTTTGTGTTGATGTGTACTCACAGCTCTCCTTGGTGTAGTGTATCACTAACTCTCCTTTGTGTTGTTTATTCAAACTCTCCTTTTGTGTGTGTCTCAAACCTCTCTGTGTGTTGTTGTTTTACACTCACTACACTCCTGTGTGTTGTGTACTCACATCCTCTCTTGTGTTGTTGATTACTCAAACACTCTCTTTGTGTGTGTACTCACAACACTCTTGTGTTGTTTACTCACACACTTCTTTATTGGTTGTGTGTTGTACTCATAATTTGCACTAGTCTATTTGTGTTTGACAGGGTTTGAGACGTGGCTCTAGCCTCGCTCTTATCTTTGCAGGAGCATTAATAATGGATGTGTCTTTTAAGTAATGTAATATTCTTCCTACTGTGTGGGACATCCATCTAGTTCATGCAATTTAAACTGAGGAGCATGAAGCACGAGGGTTATTGTTATATTGAAGGAAAGCAACTAAACCAGTGTGGCTGTTCACGAGAAAGACTAAAAGACTACAGTTTACGCCACTAGGAAAAGGTAACCTCAAGGTAGTTGTTATCAAAACGTATAATGGTGCTACACAAGTGTTACAGTGGGGCTGCACCAAGTGTACATGGTGTTACATAAGTGTTATACAATTTCTATCCACACGTGTACATCGGTGATATTTGACCGTCTCTACAGTGGAAAGCTTTGTTGGGCCGCAAGAGTGGAGTTTGTGTCTGGTAATTTGAAAAAGCGCTGAATGACGCATTTAGGAGTTGGGCTGTCATTAAAACACTACTAACTGGTGCATGAAAAAGACCATAAAAAATAGTCTGTAAGGGGAGAGAGAGAGAGGAACAGAGAGCAGGAGGAAGCGTAACAATAACAAGTGAGAAACAGTGGAGAACTGTCTTACTCTGTAACAGCCTACCAGCTAATTACATTTCACACACGGTACAATGGACTCACACGCATATATCTCGCCCCATCTGCGGACAAACACACGATGCATCTACTGTGTTATACACGGAGCAATATGCACACATACCACAATGTACACAGATAGCAACAATGTACACACGAGGCTACCTCACAAGACAGATCGGTTGTTCTAAAAAAATAACCGGGGACACATTTTACGGGTCCACGACACACAGAATATGGCACTCTCAAGTCTCTGGCTTCAACACTGTGTGAGGGTAGTGTATCTCACCTTCTTACCTCCTATAACTAGGTGACTTTGCCCCTCCCTTACCTCAAAACCTGGTGACCTTTAAAGAGGTTTATCAAAGTCACTGATGACCTCTGACGTCAATAAAATTGCGCTCAAGACGACTGCATTATCAGAAGGTAAGATAGGAACAATAGGAAAAAGCACAGCAGCAAAATTGATGATTAATCTTGGATGTTTAGTTCAATCTAAGCTATCCTCTCAAAGGTTAGTCTCTGATCAATTACTTCAACAAATGTTTTACAAACAACCTGTTTATATAACTTTGAAAAACTGTGAGTTGTGGTAAACAAATTTCTTTTTTTAAATGTCTCTTCTCCTGAACATTTACGAAAACACGATGAAAAAATAAGTTCTAATATGCTAACGTCATCTGTTTTTGTCTTTTCCACTACATACTTCCTAGTTTGTATTTAAAAAGATAACATTGAAGTGGTTTTAAACGATATAAAAACTTGAATGGTAAGGTAAGACTTGACTTATACCGAGGTCAGACAAGTATCATACGTCAGGCTCGGATTCTTACGTCAGGCAAGTAACATACGTCAGAAACGTTTCATACGTCAGGACAAGTATCATACGTCAAGGCAAGTATCTTACGTCAGACAAGTATCATCGCTGGCAAGTATCATACGTTCAGACAGAGATCATACGTCAGGCAAGGCTATCATACGTCAGGCAAGTATTCATACGCGTCAGACAAGTATATACGTCAGGCAAGTTATCCATACGTCAGACAAGTATCATACGTCAGACATGGATCATAGTCAGACAAAAGAATCATACGTCAGGACATAAGTATCTTACGTCAGCAAGCATCATACGTAGACATAGTATCATACGTCAGAACGTAGCATGCGTCAGTACAAGTATCTACGTCCACGACATGCATCATAACGTCAGACAAAGTATCATACGTCAGACCAGCATCATAGTTCAGACATGTATCATACGTCAGGCAAAGTATCATACGTCGACAAGTATCATACGTCGACAAGTATTCATACGTCAGGCAAGTTCATAAGTCGGACAAGAATCATACGTCAGTCAAGTATTCATAACGTCAGGCAAGTATATACGTCAGACAAGTATCATTAGTCAGACAAGTATCATACGTCAGCAAGTATCATACGTCAGACAAGTACATACGTCAGACAAAGTATCATAGTACAGGCAAGTATCATACGTCAGACCAGTATTAATTACGTTCAGACAAAGTATCATACGTCAGGCAAGTATCATACGTCAGAAAGAATCATCGTCAGGCAAGTATCATACGTCAGGCAAGGTTTCTACGTAGACAAGTATCATACGTCAGACAAGTATCATACGTCAGCAAAAGATCATACGCAGACAAGTATCCTACGTCAGACATGCTTATCATAAGACATGTATCATACGTCAGACAAGTATCATGCGTTCAGACAGTATCATACGTCTGGACAAGCATCATACGTCAGCCCGTATAATACATCAGACAAGCATCATAGTCAGACAAGTATCATACGTCAGAACTAAGTATCATGCGGTCAGAACAAGTATCATACGTCAGACAAGCATCATACGTCAGCAAGTATCATACGACAGACAAGTATCACCCCTTACGTCAGAAAGTCTCATGCGTCCAGACAAGTATCATACGTCAGACAAAGCATCATACGTCAGGACACGTATCATACGTCAGACAAGTATCTCTTCGTCAGACAAGTATATAGGTCAGACAAGTATTAATAGTCAGACAAGTATCATACGTCAGACAAGTATCATACGTCAGACAAGTATCAAACGTCGGACAAGTATCATACGTCAGACAAGCATCATACGTCAGACAATATCATACGTCGATCAAGTATATTACGTAGGAACAAGTATATACGTCAGACAAGTCTTCATACGTCAGACAAGTATCATACGTCAGACAAGTAATCATATTTCTCTTAGAGGGAAGTTTTTGTGACTCCTTGGTAAACAAGTTTATGTTGACCTACTTACCTAGTTCGTACACGCTTACATGGTGGACCTACTTTACCCTAGTTCGTAACGCTCACCTGGTGACCTACTTACCCTAGTTCGTAACGCTCACCTGGTGACCTACTTACCCTAGTTCGTAACGCTCACCTGGTGACCTACTTACCCTAGTTCGTAACGGCTCACCTGTGTGACCTAATTACCTAGTTCGTAACGCCCACTGGTGACCTACTTAACACTAGTCGTAATCGTCAGCTGGTGACCTTCTTACCCTAGTTCGTACCGCTCAACTGGTGACCCTTATTACCCTAGTTCTTAACGTAACCTGGTGACCTACTTACCCTAGTTTCGTAACGCTTCACCTGGTGACATACTTACCCTTGTCGTAACGCTCACCTGCGTGACCTACTTATCCCTAGTTCGTAACGCTAACCTGGTGACCAATACTTACCCTTGTCGTAAACGACTTCTCCTGGTGACCTACTTACCCTAGTTCGTAACGCTAACTGGTGACTACTACCCTAGTGCGTAAACGCTCACTGGATGGACCTACTTTCACTAGTTCGTACGCTCACCTGGTGACCTACTTTACACAGTTAGTAACGCTCAACAATGGTGACATACTTACACTAGTTCGTAACGCTCACCTGGGTGAACCTACTTACACCTAGTTCGTAACGCCTCACCTGGTGACCTACTTTACATAGTTCGTAAACGCTCACCTGGTGACCTAACTCTACACTAGTTCGTAACGCTCACCTGGTGACCTACTTACACAGTCGTAACGCCTCACTGGTGCCTACTTACCACTAGTTCGTAACGCTAACGGGTGGAACCCTACTTACACTAGTTCGTAACGCTCACCTGGTGGACCTACTTTCACTAGTTCGTACCGCTCAACCTGCTGACCTACTTACAATTGTTCGTAGCGCTCACCTGGTGACCCTACTTACATAGTTCGTAAACGCCCACTCGGTGACCTACTTAACACTAGTTCGTTATAAACGATCACCTGGTGACCTCCTTACACTAGTTCGTAGCGCTCAACCTGAGTGTCTACTTACACTAGTTCGTAGTAGCGCCTACTGGTGACCTACTTACACTTGTTAGCTATACGCTCTCCATGGTGACCTACTTACACTAGTTCGTAAACGATCACCTGGTGCATACTTACACTAGTTCGTAGCGATAACATGGTGACCTACTTACATAGTTCGTAGCGCTCCCTGGTGGACTACTTTAACACTGTTCGTAGCGCTCACCTGGTGTCCTACTTTCACTAGTTAGTAACGTCACTCGGTCGACCTACGTACAACTTAGTTAGGAAACGCTCAACTGGTGAACTTCCTTACACCTAGTTCGTAGCGCTCACCTGGTGACCCTACTTAAACTAGTTACGCCGTAGCGCTCATTGGTGACCTACTTTCACTAGTTTCGTAGCGTCACCTGGTGACCTACTCTTCCACAGTTAGTAGTAGCGCTCACTGGTGATAACTTACACTAGTTCGTAGCGCTCACCTGGTGTCCCTACTTACACTAGTTCGCCATAAGCTCACCTGGTGACCAACTTACACTAGTTCGTAACGCTCACATGGTACCTACTTACACCATGTAACAAATTAGTAGACGCTCACATGGGTCACTACGTAACTAGTTGTTCTAGCGCTCACCTTGGTGAATACTTACACTCAGATGTAACGCCTCTGGTGGTGACCCTACTTACATAGTCGTATGAAGCTCACCTGGTTGACCTACTTAAATAGTTCGTTAAGCAGTCACTGGTGACCTACTTACACTAGATCGTAACGCTCACCTGGTGACCCCCTTAATTACACCTGTTCGTAACGCTCACCCCTTGGTGAACCTATTACATAGTCGTAACGCCACCTGTGACCTTATTACACTAGTTCGTATACGATCACTGGGGACCTACTTACCACTAGTTCGAACGCTCACCTGGTGACCTACTTGCTCTAGTGGGTAACGCTCACCTGGTGACTACTTTACACGTAGTTCGTAACGCTTCTGCGTGACATACATGCTCAGTAGGCCACGCTCACCTGGTGGACCTACTTACACTAGTTCGATAACGCTCACTGGTGACCTACTTGCACTAGTGTGGCCACGATCACATGTGGTCCTACTTACACTAGTTCGTAAACGCTCACCTGGTGACCTACTTGCACTTGTGGGTGTACGATCACCTGGTGACCTACTTGCACTTTGTGGGTAACGCCTCATACTCGGGTGTCCTACTTGCTCTAGTGGGTAATAACGCTCACCTGGTGACCTACTTTCACTAGTGGGTCACGCTCACCTGGAGAACATACTTGCACTAGTGATCACTCATCACCTGGTGACCTACACTTGCCCTAGTGGGTCACGCTTACTGGTGACCATACTTGCAGCTAGTGGGTCACGCTCACCTGGTGACATAATTGCACTAGTGGGGTCACGCTCACCTGGTGACCTACTCCTGCACTAGTGGGTCACGCTCACCTGGTGACTTCTTGCACTAGTGGGTCACGCCACTGGCGACCTACTTGCAACTAATGGGTCACGCTCACCATGGTTGTCCTACTTGCACTAGTGGGTCACGCTCACCTGGTGACCTTAACTCCACCTCATGCACTTACTTTTCGTTCAGTATATGAGGTTGGGCTGCTTGCCGTTGTTCTAGTCTTGATGAAGTTACACTTCCTCCTAAGTAGCTTAAATTAAATCATCCCTTTTAAGCTCTTAATCCTATTGTGGGTCATTCAGGAGACGTGGTGGAGGTTTGATCCTCTGGTCACAGGGCATCATTCTCGGATCAATTCTCAAGTGAGTATTCTAAAAAAACAGGATTAAACAACTTGGTTGTGTCTTTGTGGAACGCACCCGGATAATGCGTTCTGAGTATGTATCAGCCAAGACAGAGAGATTGATCACTGTCTTTTGTGTTATATTCGACTCAAAAAGTCTGTGCTGTTGCTCTCACTTACGTTTACTCAGGACGTGAGTGAGAGCTAGGAGGTGTGTACAGTGTTACTTACATATGTGAGCGGATAAACTATACATAAGAACAATGAGTTGACACTACTAGCCCAGCTCCCACCACCTATTAATAGTCGCTATTAATTAAGTGCCGCATTCTGCAGGAGCGTTCAAACTTTGTTTTTCCAGCATCACTGTGAATACAATTTGAACAAAAGACTACTGCTAGTAGCCGTTGTATAAACCAAGCTGCTACTTGGAAAATCAGGTCGTCAAGTTCTCATGCGACCGGGCTCCAAGCGTTTCGTCTTATCTCTTGGGTTTTATCTTCATATCGTCCAATCAGTATGTTAATTTTTAACACTGGGCGATGGTTACACCTCTCAGATCCTGCAGTGCGGTCATGGTTGAGGGGTGGCCGCTTATAAACGTCTCTCTAAACACCTTACGGGCGGCTGCTGGGACGGCAGACACCTCCAGGTCCTTGGGAGTTTTCTTTGTCTTCCTGGAAGTTCCCCAAACGCTGAGATACAGACACAGACACACACATACACACACACACACACACACACACACACCACACACAACACACACACACACACACACACACACACACACACACATGCACCAAAACACACCCCACACACACACACACACACAAAACACACACACACACAACACACACACATACACACACATACACACACATACACACAAAATACACATCACACACCACACCACACACACACACACACACACACACACACACAAAGACACACACAGACACACACAGACGCACACAACAACACACACACACACACCACACACCACACACACACACACACACACACACACACACACACACACACACATAAACACACTACACACAAATACACACACACACACACTCACACACACAGACACACAGACACACACACACATACACACAGACACACAGACACCACAGACACACACAGAAAAACACACAGACACACACACACACACACACACACAACACACCACACACACACACACCCCACACACACACGCGAGATTTAAGGAAGTATTTACAGTAGAGACAGGAAGGACTCTGGGGGGACAGACCAGATGGGACACCAACAAGGAATACACCAACAAGTGTTGGACGACATACATACAGATGAGGAGGAGGTGAAGAAACTGCTAAGGGACATCGATACCTCAAAGGCAATGGGACCGGACAACATCTCTCCGTGGGTCCTTAGAGAGGGAGCAGATATGTTGTGCGTACCACTTACCACAATCTTCAACACATCCCTGGAAACTGGGCAACTACCTGAGGTATGGAAGACGGCAAATGTATTCCCATTTCAAAAAGGAAGCAGAAAAGAGGCACTAAACTATAGACCTGTGTCATTGACGTGTATAGTATGCAAAATTATGGGGAAAGATTATCAGGAGGAGAGTGGTGGAGCACCTGGAACGGAACAGGAGTATAAATGCCCAAACCCGCACGGATTCACGGGAAGGCAAATCCTGTGTCACAAACCTTCTGGAGTTTTATGATAAAATAACAGAAGTAAGACAAGAGAGAGAGGGGTGGGTTGATTGCATCTCTTGGACTGCAAGAAGGCCTTTGACACAGTTCCTCACAAGAGATTAGTGCAGAAGCTAAAGCATCAGGCGCATATAACAGGAAGGGCACTGCAAAGGATCAGAGAATACCTGACAGGGAGGCAACAACGAGTCTGGTACGTAATAATGTATCACAGTGGGCACCTGTGACGAGGGGGGTCCCACAGGGGTCGGTCCAGGACCGTGTTTTTTTTTGGTATTGTGAAGGGACATGACGGAAGGGTTAAATCGGGAAGTGCCCCTTTTGGGCAGATGATGTGAAGTTAATGGGAGAATTAAATCTGATGGGGAACCAGGCAGGGCCCTTAAAAAGGGAGCCCTTTGGACAACTGGACACCTGGTCCACAAAGGGGCTTTTTCTTTTTAAAATTCCTCCCAAAAAAGCAAAGCCCATGAAGATGGGGGGAAGGGGGCACAGAAGACCACGGGGAAAAGAGTTAGGCTGGGTTTCCCAAAGACTGAAAACCTCACTCAAGGAGAAAGATCTTGGGGTGGGGGTAAAACCCCCGAGCATGACCCCCGGAAAGCACAAAATAAAACCAGAAAAACTGCTGCAGCAATGGGGCCCCTGGCAAAACCTGAGAAAGCATTCCGATACATTGGGTAAGGGAATTCATTAAAGGCACTGTACCCCCCGTGATGTCGGGGCCCTTTACTTGGAGAAAGCAGTACCTTTTTTGGAACCCGCCCCCTTGAAAAAGCACGTAAAGAAATAGGGGGAAAGGTAAAAAGGGGGTTTGCAAAAAGGGTTTAGTTCCAGAGCTAGGGGGAATTCCTATGAAAAAAGTTTAAAGGGAAATGGCCTGAGGGACAGGGAGGACAGGAGGGTCAGGGAAAACATGATAACGAAATATAAAATACGGCGGGGGAATGGGCAAGGGGGACAAGGACAGGTTGTTCCCAGGGAGGGGACACAGAAACAAGAGGCCAAAACGGGAAGTTGAAAGACACAAATGAGT
>NW_026506975.1:0-2500 GCF_026875155.1 Cherax quadricarinatus | reverse complement strand
TCAAAGGCAATGGGACCAGATAAACATCTCTCCATGGGTCCTGAGAGAGGGAGCAGAGGCGCTATGTGTACCCCTAACAACAATATTCAATACATCTATCGAAACAGGGAGATTGCCTGAGGCATGGAAGACAGCAAATGTAGTCCCAATCTTTAAAAAAGGAGACAGACATGAAGCACTAAACTACAGACCAGTGTCACTGACATGTATAGTATGCAAAGTCATGGTGAAGATTATCAGGAGAAGAGTGGTGGAACACCTAGAAAGGAATGATCTCATCAACAGCGGCCAACATGGTTTCAGGGATGGGAAATCCTGTGTCACAAACCTACTTGAGTTATATGACATGGTGACAGCAGTAAGACAAGAGAGAGAGGGATGGGTGGATTGCATTTTCTTGGACTGCAAGGCGTTTGACACAGTTCCACACAAGAGATTGGTGCAAAAACTGGAGGACCAAGCAGGAATAACAGGGAAGGCACTGCAATGGATCAGGGAATACTTGTCAGGAAGACAGCAGAGAGTAATGGTACGAGGCGAGGTGTCAGAGTGGGCACCTGTGACCAGTGGGGTCCCACAGGGGTCAGTCCTAGGACCAGTGCTGTTTCTGGTATTTGTGAACGACATGACGGAAGGAATAAACTCCGAGGTGTCACTGTTTGCAGATGACGTGAAGTTGATGAGAAGAGTTCATTCGATCGAAGACCAGGCAGAAATACAAAGGGATCTGGACAGGCTGCAGACCTGGTCCAGCAACTGGCTCCTGGAGTTCAATCCCACCAAGTGCAAAGTCATGAGGATTGGGAAGGGCAAAGAAGACCGCAGATGGAGTACAGTCTAGGGGGTCAGAGACTACAAACATCACTCAAGGAAAAAGATCTTTGGGGTGAGTATAACACCAGGCACATCTCCTGAAGCGCACATCAACCAAATAACTGCTGCAGCACATGGGCGCCTGGCAAACCTCAGAACAGCATTCCGACATCTTAAAAAGGAATCGTTCAGGACCCTATACACCGTGTACGTTAGGCCATATTGGAGTATGCGGCACCAGTTTGGAACCCACACCTAGCCAAGCATGTAAAGAAACTAGAGAAAGTGCAAAGGTTTGCAACAAGACTAGTCCCAGAGCTAAGAGGTATGTCCTATGAGGAGAGGTTAAGGGAAATCAACTGACGACACTGGGGGACAGGAGAGATAGGGGGGACATGATAACGACTTACAAAATACTGAGAGGAATTGACAAGGTGGACAAAGACGGGATGTTCCAGAGACTGGACACAGTAACAAGGGGACACAGTTGGAAGTTTGAAGACACAGATGAATCAAAGGGATGTTAGGAAGTATTTCTTCAGCCACAGAGTAGTCAGGAAGTGGAATAGTTTGGGAAGCGATGTAGTGGAGTCAGGATCCATACATAGCTTTAAGCAGAGGTACAAATAAAGCTCAGGTTCAGGGAGAGTGACCTAGTAGCGACCAGTGAAGAGGCGGGGCCAGGAGCTTGGACTCGACCCCTGCAACCTCAACTAGGTGAGTACAACTAGGTGGTACACACACAAAACATACACACACACACACACACACAACACACACACACATACACACACACACAAACACACAAACACATACACACACACACATACAAAACATACACACACACACACACACACACATACACACACACACACACACACACACACACACACACACATACCATACACACACACACACATACACACAAAACATACACACACACACACATACACATACACACACACACACACAAACACACCCACACACACACACACACACACACACACACACATACAACATACACACACACACACACAAACCAACACACAAAACACACACACATACACATACACACACACACACACAAACACACACACACACACACACACACACACACACACACACACACACACACCACACACACACACACAACACACACACACACACACACATCCACCTGCTCTCTAGCCTCCACAAAACCCTCACCTTGACCTTGACCTCTCAAACTACGCCTCTGGGTCAAGGCTGACCTTTTACAATGACCCCAATTTAACTTTAAGCTTCAAAACTATCCTGCAATATCTAATAGTCTACAACTCTACTTTTCTTTTAAAATTCAAAATATCCCAGAGTGAGATCGACCCTTTATAAAAATAAATTATTTTAAAAATTTACACTATCGTTAGGCCGGCTAACTACCCATTAACTTGTTAATTACCTCAACCTCCCTGATTACCTAACTATATCACGAAACCCCCTACCTCTAAAATTTCTCTACAAATTGCTAACTGCTCGTTACCTCCCTGCTCTCTCAACTAAGACTTTACAAGCTTCGCCTAATTGAAAATTGTGCCTCAGGAACCTACGTCACTTAGCAAGTTACCTCTCATCTGTCACAACACCAGCGTCAACATCCGCGTCAACACCTGACAACATCCGCGTCAACACCTGACAACATCCGCGCAAT
>NW_026506974.1:0-46045 GCF_026875155.1 Cherax quadricarinatus | reverse complement strand
TAGAGCACGAAAAATTTTTCCCCTTACTAAGTCTGTTACTCAATTAAAAAAAAATGGCGAGTGTCCTTCTGTGCAGCGCAGCTTCCCGTTTTCGATAACATAAATTTTTATTAAATAGAGTATGGCCATCTATTTACATATATTACTGTATTTCTGGAAAATATATACAGTATTTTCCACATGGAGAATATACTAGATATATTCCATGCTTGTTATAGACACATTCGCTTTCGTTTGTAAAAAGCTTCTGCTGTGGTATATATATATATATATATATATATATATAAATATATATATATATTAATATAAACACGTCGGCCGTTTCCCACCGCGACAGGGTGACCCAAAAAGAAAGTAAAACCCAAAAAGGAAGAAAAAACTTTCTTCAAAAACTGTACAATCCAAAGAAACATGTTTTCAGAGTGAGTCGCTCGTGCCTCTTGTAAGTACTGGATCACTATGATATGGTCTTGGATGCACTGGAAGACAAACAGAATGCAGATATAGTATATAGAAACTTTGCAAAAGGTTTTGACATGTGCTATCATGGTGTAATAACACACAAACTGCATGCTAGAAAGATAAATGGAATAGTGGACAGATGGATCTTCAACTTTCTAACCAATCGAACACAAAGAGCAATGGTCAGCAGCTAAATTGGAAGCTGCCATAGTGACAAGCTGTTCCACAAGGCACAGTACTCGCCCTCATCCTGTTCCTCATTCTCATATCAGACATACAGATGTAAACCACAGCACCGTGTCATCCTTTGCAAACAATACTAAGATCTGAAAATGAGTCTGCGTGGTTAGCGTGCGTTGTATAAAAAAAAATCCTGCAGCACGTAGTGCATAATGAGAAAAAAAAAACTGCGACCGTGTTTTTGTAGTTTTTATAGTTATATTCTCTGTTTCTTAGTCTCACTTGATAGAATAGAAATTATGTTACAGAAATATAGAGATGATTTTTGAATGGCTTACAGACTAAAAGTAGCTTGAAATTGGGCTCAATTAGCGGAAATATTCACATTTGCCGATGTTCAAGAGTAAACAACATGTCACGCATCTAATACACCTACTGGCCGGTCTAATATGCATTCACGAATGTAGTGACATCATTTATGCAGTTATTACCATTTTTGCAGTAGTCTGAAAACAGCAAATCTTTCATTTTGTGTGTGAATAAAAATTCAACTGAAAAACAAGCGTAATATAAGACGGGCATGGAGACATGACTATTGAACAGTGGGAGACTTGGACTTGCCTCGCATGGGCCAGTAGGCCTGCTGCGGTGTTCCTTCTTTCTTATGTTCATCATTCAACACTTTCACCATCATTCATACATAATCACTCTCTTAGCAGAGGCGCTCACATACGACAGTTCAGACGTCACTCCAAACAGCCAACATCCCAAACACCTCCAGGACTCAAGTCCGGCTAACCGGTTTCCCTGAATCCCTTCACAAAATATTACCCTGCTCACACTCCAACAGCTTGGTGAAGGACGAGGGCGCTCACATATACTGACGCCTAGAACGTCAAGCAGTTCACTTAAATAGGGCCTATAAGATCAATCAATCCAGTAAAATAGGCCTAAAAGGAGAGCAACTGGGCCTACAAGGTCAGATAACACTTAAAAAGAGCCTACAAAGTCAGGAAAAGGACTTAAACAGGGCACAAACAGAGCTTGCATGGACAAGTAACACAAACATAGCCTACAGGGGTAAGAAACACACTTAAACCGAATCTACAAGAGCATACAGAGTATGCAAGAAGGAAAACACTTAAACTGGGCGAACAGTACAGGTAACACACATGTAGAGAGCATACAAATAACTTAAACACGATATAAAATGAACATGGCATACAAGTGACAGCCACGCACTAAACAGGGTATTTGAGAGCCAACGCACTTAACAGGTCTTACAGGATGCATCAACGTACTCAACAGGGCACAAATGACAACAATGCACTTAAGATTGAATACAAGAGCACTCAAGACTATCATCACACATAACAGGGCATATTAAAGTACACACAAAGATTAGCAACACGTTTCTCTGGTACACAAAGGCCAGCCACACTTAAACAGTTAAACAAGGTATATAAAAACTAGAAATACACCTACTCAGGGTATACAAGGGCGAACCACACACTTAAACAGGGCATAGAAGGGTCAGGGAATACAAGGGCCAGCAACAGACTTACGCATACTAACACCAGACAACTCATATTTTTTTCAGAAAATAATGTTCATAATACCTTCCTAACAAATTTGCGAATCAATTATCATTATAAGCAAATATGTTCGCAGGTTGAACACTTTGTGTATATTCCGTAAATTATATTTTTCCTGAAGCCTATGAATTGGAAGCTGCAAATTACGTATATACAGAAAAGTAAATTTAAGTGGATAAAGAGCCTTCATTTTCTTTATCTCTCTATTAGGTATTCAATATCGTTGGTTTGCAGGTGACATGTAGCCTCAATAACTCGTGTAGTTGTTAAGCTTTAACTCTAATAAAACAATGAATCAACCGTAGGACATGATGTATAGTCATATCTGATGAGTGTAACCCTCTGTACATTTGGTGTGAAGAAACAACATGTTATTTTCTAAATATGTGGAGAACTTAGTTACACACACACACACACACACACACACACACACACACACACACACACACACACACACACACACACACACCAACACAAAGTATGCTACAAGACTAGTCCCGAGTTAAGGAAAAGGAGAGGTTAGGAAATCGACTTGACACTAAGGATAGAGGGATGAGGGAAGACATGATAACGACATATAAAATACTGAGAGAAATTTACAAAAAGGTTTGGAACGGGATGTTTCAGAGGTGGGACACAGCTACAAGGGGGTAAACAAGGAGTTGAAGACTCAGATGAGTACAGGGATGTTAGGAAGTATTTCTTCAGTCGTAGATTCGTCAGGGAGTCCCCCCAAGGGAGCGAGGGTGAGGAGGGGGGAAATCTATACATAGTTTTAAAGAAGAGATGCAAAAAGCTCAGGTTCGAATCCTGTTGTGGATTCCAGGCAGAAAAAAAGGGGGATATAAAAAAGAAAGACCCCAGTCAGCAGGTTTTTGAGCAAAGCGGTTTTTCCGAAATAATCGTTCTTGAAAAATAAAAAGGGGGTTTTAAAAAAAAAAAAAATGAATAAATCTTATTTGGGGATCCTTTTTTTAACCCGGCCTTTGATGGATTCAAAACCCAAAAGAAAAGGGTACAATTATGAAGAAAAAATCCCGTTTTTACACTGATAAATTTTTTTAAAATGAAAAAAAATGTCAACAAAAACCCAAAATGCCCCGGGACAGTATAATCAATTACTGAACTGCGATGAGAAAAGCTACAAAGATTAATTTGCACAAGTTTAAAGGGGAAATGATGGAACGGGGTTTTTATAATTTCAAAATTTTCCCGGGAACGGGGGTTTCAAGTTTGAGGACCCAAAAATTTTAGAATGAATTTCAAATGCGATATTTGTCCCTGATTCCTTCTTTTTAAAAATGTTTGTTAACGAAGATTTTTTGGGCCCAAATACGTATGTTTCCCCAAAAGGGCAAATTGCTTCAAATCTGGAAATTTTCGGGCTGCTAAGATTTATAAAACTGTATTTTATGTAAAAGGGTTCCCCCAAAGGGCCGAAATAGCCCTTGGCACGGGTCTCAATCTTGCGTGACCCGTCTCTGGCCCCCGGGGAGAAAGGTTTTAAAAATGAGGGACAAATGTTGCTCAAGCACTCTTCTTTAAATTTCTTTGGGTTTGCATCTCATAATCGACAACACTATATTACCCCTATGGGACACTGCGGGAGAAGGATATGCTTTAAATCACGGGAAAACGCTTGTCGGGTTTTCTTTACCCAAAGGTGTTATAAACCTTGGTTTTAAATACCGACAAGTTTTTTTAAAGAAAAAACCCCGTAAGCAAAAATTTAAAAAACAAAATTTATTAGAAAACGTTTGGGTCCGGGAACTTGATCACTTCTAACTTACGAGGAAGAAAGACATTATTAATAGGCGGAGAGTAAAGGGGGGGAAAACGCTGCCCTTGGGGAATGTAAATAACAAAGAATGGAGGAACACTTTTAAAACCCCCCAAAGGCCCATGCGAGGAGGTCCTTTTTAAAAAAAACCCTCTACCTATATGGGCGGGTAGACGATGAAATAAAAGTAAACCCTGTGTTTTTGGGTTTCCATTTTTGGGGCCCGCAGTCATCTCGGGTCCCCCTTCGGGGGGGGAAAACGTGCTAGTTGCGTGCGGAGTGTTCAGAAAATTTCGCACTCCAGAAAATAGGGGGGTTGGGGGCGTGGAAAAAACGTGCTGGCTAGGGCAAAATTTCCTCCTCGGCCTTGTCTCCCATCACCCCTTGGCTTTTGGGAAAAACCCCAAACGAAACCCGATGGTGGCGGAACACTGCGCTCTGGACCAGCTTCTATCATATGGGGGGGTTTTCCCCCCGAGTCGTGCTCGGTCCCAATTTTAAGGGGTTTTTCACCAAAGATTTCTTCCGTAAGTTTATTCTCTGGCACCCACCCTTTTGGCCCTGTCGAGGTGATGGGACAGAAACCCAACATGTGGAAAAACTCAGTGGCTCCCTTTTCGCTTTTCATCTGCGCCTCACCCCCGGATCCCTAGCATGGCGGGAGACCAGTTCAAGGGGTCGATCGTTACCCTAAAATTCAAAGGGCCCTTATTTTTGCCCCAGGATCGATGTGATGGGGGAAAACATTGTCTTTTGGTTGGGGAAAGGGAGAGGGTTTTTTTTTTGCAGAGGGGGAAAGTCAGTATTATGAAAAGGTCCGGAGTCAAATGTGGGGCAGGGTGACGGGGGCCTGCTGAATCGCCACCAGCTCGGCTTAAAGGGATCGTTCAGGGCCGGAGCCCCCCAACCCTTGTGCGTGCCAAATTTGGTACAATCCGTGTGCTCTTTTCCCGGTCGGGGTGGGACAAAAACCACTGTGAAATCACGCACATGTGGGGCCCCTCTCCCAAGGCCTTGCTTGTTCAGCTTTGTTTGCTGAGGGGGGTCTTGACTCCCAGAGCCCGCAAACATCGGGGGATCTGGGCGCCGGGAGGTGGGGGATTTTACCCGGGAAACGGGAAAAGGTCCCCAACTTTCTCAAGGAGAGTTTGTATAGGCAGCACTTCCCCCCAAGCAGCACAATTTTTAATTATAAAAAAAGAACCCCAAAACCAAAAGGGGCTAAAAGCCCAGCAGCAAAAAACGAACGAAATCCAGTAGCCCCGTGAAGAGTTTTGGTCTTGTGTCAGGGGTTGTCAAAAATCCGTCCCCAGATAAGGTGGTGTGAGGCCCAAAATGTTGAGCACCACTCCAGTCTTTTCTCGGGTTTTTTACTCGGGGAGAGACTTTTTGGGGGGCATGCTGCAAAATTGGCTCTCAGAGTATTCCTTTTCTCCCCCGTGGGGTTAGCCTGTATAGTTCCAAAAAAGGGTTGATGCGGTGTTTTGCCCCCCGCACCCGTCGTTGTAGCCCCCCCATTCTCTTTTTGGTGTGTTTTTGCAGACTTTTTTTGGAAATTCCCGCACTCTGCGGGCCTAGATGAAAAAAGTGTTTAAACTCCGGGTTCAGCCGTAAAAAGTTTTCGGATGGGTTTGTATGTGGCCCACCAGCATGAAGATAACCCTGGAAACCCCTTTCCCATTTTGGCCCCTCTTTTTGCCCCATCCGGAGGTAGCACAACTGGGGGGGGTTCTTTTGATTTTTAAAGGTGGGACACTGAAAAGGGTCTTTGGGAAAAGGGTGAGGATGATTTTTTTTCCCTGTGGCTCCTGCTGCGGTTTTTTTTTGGGTCCCAAAAGGTAAGGTCGAGCCACCCCACCCAAGGGGGTGTGGGGGTCCCCATTTTAGAAATTTTTTACCTCTGGAAAAACGTGTAGGAACTTTGCTATTTGTCTAATTGTTTTCCTTTTTTTTATTTTTTGCAGTCATCTGCCCGGGGATCAATAATACACAGTTTTCCCCTAAATTTCCTTTTGCCCAGGGCCCTTTTTGAAAAAGATAAAAAATTCAAATTTGGTTTCACCTTTAAACTTCAGCTTCAATTTGATTTATATGATTTGTCACATTTTAAAAATTTCCCTTTTTTCCCAAAGCCAGTCAGGTTTTTGTTGAAAGTAAATTTGGATCGATTCCTTCGTGAAAATGAATCATTTACTTTTCTGAGCGAAAAAAACCGGGAAAAAAAATTTTCCAAAAACTAAGCTGTTTGCTTTTGCTTTTATAAAATTCACTGTTGAAACATCGGGTTTTCGGGAACGCAAGCAAAACCAAAAAATTTTCTCACAATGTTTTTTGATGTAAAACGAATACAAAAAACACCGGTTTTGACAATCCCCCAACCTGGGCAAGCTTTTGTGATTTGCCAAACCCCAAACCTTTCTTCTCCCCATCTTTTCCCCAAACCAACTGTCCCCGCATTGCATTTACTGCACTCCAGGGGTTTTTTTCAAAATGCAGATTTTTTTTTGTTTTTCTTTGAAGATTTCTTTCTAGTTCTTGAAACGTGGCATTCATTCTCGCCCCAAAGAATTTTTTACTAGGAGTTGTGGATGTGTCAAACATCCTTTTTCACAAGTGCGAGAGAAAAAACCTGAAAATTTCGGGGCTTTTTGAAATTTGATGAAATATGTTGGTTTCTGTATCCTCAATTCTTTCGTTTAAAAAGTATTTAACTTTTGACGAGGATTTTGAATAACTTTGCTTTTTTTTTGGGCATAAGTGTTCACTGCTTTTGATCTATACTCTTGATCAGGCCCCACGGTGTATGGCTTTTTTTTTTTTCGTTAATACATAAGCCCACTGTGAAACTGGCCGGGTTTAAAATTTCATTTTCAACCCTCTTTTGCGTAAAAAAAAGACTTTTTTGGAAAAAAAAAATTGGGGTTTTTTTTGGTTCAGATTTTTTCCCAACGCCCGTGTTTTTTGTGAACTGGGAAATACTGGTGAATGTTTGGTCCCACAAAGGGGACGTACACAGTACTCCTTCATAGCTGCAACAGTTTTCGTGGATACAACACCCCAAGGCTTTAATTTTTGCTTGTTAAAAGTACTTTTCGCCCCAATTTTTCATTTAAAATGGCGGCACTCATCTCAATGTTATTTTTCCCTTTTTTTTCCATAACTAAAGGGTATAAACTGAAAAAGCAAATGAAATTTGAAAAAAAATTTGAACATAATTTTTACATATAAAAATTTTTACAAGCAACAATAGCCTCCACAAATTTGTGACTGAACATGAAGATTTATTAGTTTTTTTTTATAAATATTTTAAGTTAAATGCTGGCTGCAAAAAAATCTCGCCCGCAACCCCGTTTGCAAATCCCCCCTCAAGACCACTCGGCCACAAAAGCCCCAGAAATGGGCACCCCTTTTTTACAACTATGGTTTTTTTTTCCCCGTCATGCAAACCAATGGGCCTTAAAAATGGCATTTAAGCAAATTTATTCTTTCCCCCCGTATGTTCTTACCCCAAAAAGAAAATTTTTTATCAAAAGAATTCATATACCCCCCTGTTTTTTGCGTGGTTTCGTTTACCCCTAAAAAACGCTTCTGAGGTTGAAAAATGGGAGGGGGAAAATGAAGTAACTTGAAACCCTGTTTTAGGCGGACAAATGGTCTGGGGGGGGGAAAAAAACCAGGATGGCTAGCTTTTGAGGCATCTGTGGCCGAGTGGTCTAGAGCGTCACGGGGGGAAACCTTGTCAGCCTTGCTGAGTGGCTTCGAATCCTGTTGACTGCTATTTTTTTTATATATAAATATATATATATATATATATATATAATATATAAAATAATATATATATATAATATATAAATGCAATAAGATCACAGTAAACAGGTGATTTCAGATATGCAAAAAGCCACTGTGAAGAATAGAAAAATTACAAGGGGTTTCGTGACTACTCACATTCAAGGAACAATAAATGCCTTCTTTTGATGCATTACTTTTTTGTTCCTTGATAATGTGAGTAGTCACGAAAGCGCTTGGAATTTCTCTATTCTTTCACAGGGGTTGTTTTGCAATATAATATATATATATATAAATATATATATATATATATATATATATATATATATATATTATATATATTATATATATAATATATATTTTAAGTAGAAAATTCGGAGTGGGAAATTAGGAGAAGGTGTGGAGTTAATAAAAGCATTAGTCAGAGGGCAGAAGAGGGGTTTTTTGGGTGGATTGGTCATTTAGAGAGAATGGATCAAAGTAGAATGACATGGAAACATATAAATCTATAGGGAAAGGAAAGAGGGGTAGGGGTCGTCCAAAAAAGGGCTGGAAAGAGGGGGTAAAGGAGGGTTTGTGGGCGAGGGCTTGGGACTTCCAGCAAGCGTGCATGAGCGGTTAGATAGGAGTGAATGGAGACGAATGATACTTGGGACCGACGATCTGTTGGGAGTGTGAGCAGGTAATATTTTGTGAAGGGATTCAGGGAAACCGGTTTTTTTCATTAGTCGGACTTGAGTCCTGGAAATGGGAAGTACAATGCCTGCACTTTTAAGGAGGGGTTTGGGATATTGGCAGTTTGGGGGGTATGTTGTGTATCTTTATTTCGTATATGCTTCTATACTGTTGATCTGAGCACCTCTGCAAAAGCAGTGATAATGTGGGGAGTGTGGTGAAAGTGTTGAATGATGAGAAAGTATTTTCTTTTTGGGATTTTCTTTTCTTTTTGGGTCACCCTGCCTCGGGGGGAGACGACCAACTGTTGAACATAGTTTATATTATATATATATAAAATATATTATATATTATAAAAATATAATATAAATATAAAATTATATTATATAATATAAATTATTATGGGGTCCACCTCTGGTGTAAAAATTTTGGGACCCAAGCCTATTATATACGATGTTCACTATTAATTTCCATCATTTCCCCCCAGATTCCTTCGCCAATCTTTGCATACATTTTTTTCCCACATTTTCCCAAAAGACTAATTTCATTTCCTTTGGATGCCATAATCTATACATAGTTAAACTAGAATTTTGTAATTACATACACTAATAAGAAATAAAATTTTCAACAGCTGCCCAGTAAACATTTTTTTCAATAAAATTTAAAAGGGCCAATATTCCAACGGAAACGAGTATCCTTTGACCACTGTAGCAGAACCAGGTTTAAATTTTAGCGTGAGCGGATGGGTAAATTACCTTCAGGTGGTTCACTGGAGACTTATTTTTTTTTTTTATCTCGCGCTTCTTATTTTCCCCGCTTGATAAACGGCTTTGGGATCGACCTCAGAATTTTCAGGCTTATTTATCTTGGTAAAGCACAAGCTTTTGTTAAAAACTTTTTTTCTTGGGGGGGGGAAGAGGTATGTTGTAAATTTTTAACCTTGTCTGAATTACCCTTTCCCGTTAAATACGTCTGACATATATGTGACCCGTTGCGATAGTTCTTCTCATGTATTCAGTAATCAGGCCACAGACCAGACTAAACGTGTTGAATAAGAACATCAGAAAAGAAGGAACAAATGCAGCAGGTTCACTGGCCCATACTGGCAAATTTTTCTCAAAAATCAAACCTAGTAACAAAAACATTTGTCCAACCATTGTCATTGTTTCCCAAAGAATAAGCTTTTAAACTATGTCAGCCTTGGATAGCCTTGTCAGCCTTGATAACCAACACCAGATAACCCGCATATAGGAGAGAGGAGCTTACGACGACGTTTCGGTCCCCACTTAGGCGTTTTGGCCCAAGTCGGACCGAAACGTCGACGTAGCTCCTCTCTCTTATATGCGGGTTAATTTGTTGCATTGTTCAAGTCCGGTATTATGCTTTTTTTGTTATTTGATAACCATGTCAGCCTTTGATAGCCATGTCTTCCAGGCCGATGTTACTTGCACCTCACGGAACTACACAGCTATCGCAACCTGTCTGATTTGGAGCTTTCAGGTACTGGTCCAGTTCCCTGTTTTATCAATTACTGAATTTTTTGCACATCCTGGGCCTGAGTCAGTATAGCTCTGAACTTGCTATTGTAAGGAAGGCCGTTCGGTGCTCACTATTTCCCGACACTATTTGCCCATCTGAAATTTAGTTAGTTTTGATTCCGCTGACCTCTATCCCAGGAGAAATGTTATATTTTGTTTTACACAGAAAAACAATCAAGAAAATGAAACCTAATTTGTCGCTTAAATATAATTGTTGAAACTTCTATGTTCTTGCTATCCCATATTGCCTGACACTTCTAACTGGTGCGAGTTCCATGGTATAGCAACAAGGATAACTTTTACTCTGAAAACTGAATTGAATTTCGGCTCCTTTGGGGCTATTCAGGATATTGAAACAATAGCTCTTGTCCTTGTTTGATTATTTTGCTATACAGCTGAGTGTTTGAGCGAAACCTCAAATTTTCTTTAGAAAGTATTTAACGTAGCTCCCGGGCCCCTTTTGGGAAATTTTACCCAAGATTCCTTTACAGCCACGAACACAACCAGGGTAGCCAACAACATAACAGGGTAGCACAAGAGCAACAACCATGGTAGCCGCAACGCATCAAGGGAGACAACAACGCCACCAGGTAGTCATCAACACAACCAGGTTAGCCACAACAATGCAAGGCATCCACAACACAACAAGTTAGCCCAACCGCGCACCAGGTAAACCACAACCCCAAACCAGCGGTAGCCACAAACGACAACCAGTAGCTACAATCACAACCAGGGAAGCCACATCACACAACCAGGGGTAGCCACAAATACGCAACGAAGTAAGCCACAACACAATCAGACAGCCTACAGACACAACCAGAGTAAGCTAACAGAAACAACCAGGGTAGCCCACAACACAACCAGAAAGCCAAATCGTCACACCAGTGTAGCTACAACACAACCAGGGAAGCCACAACACAACAAGGGTAGCCACAACACAACCAGGGTACCACCAAACAACCAGGGTACCACAAGCGCAACCAGTGGACCAATACCAGAATAGAGCCAAAAAAGCAGCAAGGGTAGCCACAACACAACCTGTAGGCCACACACCACAGACAAAGGTGCTCCAAACACAACCAGATAGCTTACCGCAACCAGGGTAACCTCAACACAAGGAACCAGGGTACCACAACCGCACCCAGGGTAGCCACAACGCAAACCAGGGAAACCATCAACACAACCAGGGTAGCCACAACGCAACCAGTGCAGCCACGGAACACAAACAAGTATGCAAAACACAAGGGTAGCCACAAAACAACCAGGAAGCCACAACGCGAACCCAGGGTAGCCATGCAACACAACCAGGGGTAGCCAAAACGAAACCAGTAGCCCACAACACAACCAGGGTAAACAGCAACAGCCAACCAGGTAGCCACAAACACAACCAAGGTAGCCAAAACAACACAACATACGTAGCCACAACACAACAGGGTCGCTACAACACATCCATGGGTATCCACAACACAACAGAAGCCACACACCCCACAGGGTAGCCACAACACAACCAGACGTGCAGCCACAAGCACAACATATAGCATCACACAACCAGAATTAAAGCCACAACACAACCAAGTAGCCCACAACACAACCAGTAACAAAACAACACAACTAGTAAGCCACAACACAACCAGGTGGCTACCAACACAACCAGCGGCAGCCACAACACGAACCAGGTAGCTCCAACACAACCAGGAAAGCAAAACACAGAAAAGTATCCAGAACACAACCAGGTAGCCACAACACAACCCGGATAGCTACACTACAACACAACCAGAGTACTACAACACAACCAGGGGTAGCCACACACTCAACCAGGATACCACAACATCACGCAGGGAAGCCACACCTAACCAGACGTAAGGCGCACAACACCAGGTTATCCTCAACGCAACAAGGGTAGCCACAACGCGCGACCAGGGAGCAGCAACACAACCAGTATCCACAACAATCAAGGGAAAAACCAACCAGCCACAAACACAACCAGGTCGCCACAACGCAACCAGGGTAAACCACAACACAACCAAGGTAGCCACAACCACAATCAGGGCAGCCAAAACACAACCAGGGTAGCCCACAACAAACCAGGGTAGCCACGCAACACAACAAGGGTAACCACAAAACAAACCAGGATAGCCACAACACAACCAGGTAACTACAACACAACCAGGCTGCCACACACACAACAGGTAGCCACAACACAACCAGGTAGTCCAGCGCAGACACAACCAGGGTAGCCAGCCACACAACCAGGGGTAGCCACACCACAACAGTTAGCCAAAAACCGCGCGAAACACAACCAGGGTAGACACAATACAACCAGGGTAGCCACAACACGAACCAGGGTAGTAACAACACACCCAGCCTAGAGCTACTACAACAAGCCAAAGAAACTACAACACAACCATGATACTGCAACACCACAGGTAGCCAAACACAACCAGGGTAGCCACAAGACAACCGGGGTAGCCACAACACAAACAGGGTAGCAACAACACTTCAAGGTAAGCCGCAACACACCCAGGGTAGCCACACAACACACCAGGAGTAAGCCACAACACAACTAGGGGTGTAGAGATAGAGTAGGGCTACAACACAACCAGGGTACTACAACACACCAGGAAGCCTCAAAAAATCCCATGGGTATTCAACAACACAAACCAGGGTAGCTACAACACAACCAGTGAAGCTACAACACAATCAGAAAGCAAACACAAACAGAGAAGGCCCCACAGACATAACAAGGTAGCTACAACCCAACCAGGTAGCCCAACACAAACAGGGTAGCTACAACATAACCAGTGTAGCAACAACAAAACACAAGGGTATCCACAACACAACCAGGTAGCTAAAACACACCAGGTAGCCCACAACGCAACCAGGGTATCCACAACACAAACAGGGTATCCCAGCACATCCAGGGTAGGCACAGCACGAGGATAGCCACAACACAAACCAGGGTAGCCCAATGCAACCAGGTAGCCACAACACAACAGGTACCACAACAACCAGGTAGCAACAACGCAACAATGGTAGTCACCTAACACCACCAGGGTAGCCCCACATACCCACGGCGGCCAAAACCCAACAGGGTAGCCACAACACAACCAGGGCAGCCACAACACAACCAGAGTAGCCACAACACAACCAGGGTGAGCCACCACAACCCCCAGGTTGCCACAACACAACTAGGAGTAGCTACAAACTCAACCAGGGTAGCAAACTACGCCACAACCAGGAAGCCTAAAAAAAACCCTTGTATTCACGAGCACAACCAGGGTAGCTACAACACAACCAGTGAAGCTACAACACAATCATGGAAAGCCACAACACAAACAGAGTAGCCACAACATAACAAGGTAGCTACAACACCAACCAGGTATCCGCAAACACAAACAGGGTAAGCTACAAACATAACCAGTGTATCAACAACACGACAAGGGTATCCATCAACCCAACCATGGTAGCTACAACACAACCAGGTAGGCTCAACAAAACGCAACCAGGGTAGGCCACAACACAAACAGAGGTAGCCACACACAACCAGGGTAGGCACAGGCAAACGAGGGTAGCCACAACAACAACCAGGTATGCCTCAATGCAACCAGTTTAGCCACAACACAACAGTCTCCACAACAACCAGGGTAGCATACAACAACTCAACAAGGTAGTCACAACAACAACCCAGGGTAGCCGGAACAACATAACCAAGGCGGCCAAAACCCCAACAGGGAGCCACACCCAACCTGGAAGCCACAACACAACCAGGGTAAGCCACAACACAACCAGGTAGCCACAACACAACCAGGGTAGGCCAAAACACAACCAGGGCATCCACAACACAACCAGAGGGTAGCTCAAGACAACCATGGTAAGCCAACCACAACCAGGTAACCACAACACAACCAAGTAGCCACACCACAAAAAAGTAACCACAAAACCACAACCATAATAAGCACACAACACAAACCAGGTTAGCCACAACATAACAGGATAGCCACAACACAAACAGGGTAGACCACAACCCAGCCAGTGTAGCCAAACACAACCAGGGAAGCAACAACACAACCATGGTAGCCAAATCGCAAGGCAGATAGCCACAAGACAACCAGGGTAGCCACAACCCAACAGGTTAGCCCACAACACTACCAGGGTAGCCGCAACACACAGGGTAGCTACAACACAACCAAAGTAACTACCAGAATTACAACCGGGTAGCCAAGACACAACCAGGGTACAACAACAACAACCAGGGTAGCTGAAACATAACTAGAGTAGCCACAACATCAACAGAGCAGCTACACATAACCAGGTAAGCCACAAACAACCAGGGTAGCCACAACTCAACCAGGGTTGCCACAACTCAAACCAGGGTAACCAGCAATACAACCAGGATATTCAAAATCACAACACAACACAGGTAGCCACA
This sequence comes from Cherax quadricarinatus, assembly GCF_026875155.1. Lineage (NCBI taxonomy): Eukaryota > Metazoa > Arthropoda > Malacostraca > Decapoda > Parastacidae > Cherax > Cherax quadricarinatus. The sequence continues at coordinate 31,600 of NW_026506974.1, read as the reverse complement.
ACACAACCAGGGTAGCAACAACACAGACCAAGGTCCACAACAACAAACCAGGGTAGCCACAACACAACCAGGGTAGCCACAACACACCCAGGTAGCCAACCCAACGCAACCAAGTATGCCACATCACAAACCAGGGTAGGGGAGCCACAACGGAACCAGGGTAGCCAAAAAAAAACGCAGGGTATCCACAACTCAACCAGGGTAGCCACCACACAACCATGGAAGACTCAAAACAAAACCAGGAATCCTTTCAAACAACCATGGTAGCCTAACCACAACCATGTAGACCACAACACAACCAAGGTAGCCCACAAACACAAAAATAGCCACAACACAACCATAATAGCCACAACACAACCAGGGTAGCCACAACATAACCAGGATAGCCACAACACAAACAGGGTAGCCAAACCCAGCCAGGGTAGCCAAACACAACCAGGGAAGCAACAACACAACCAGGGTAGCCAAAACGCAAGCAGGATAGCCACAATACAACCAGGGTACCACAACACACAGGGCATCCCCACACAACCAGGGCACTTCAAAGACAACCATGATAGCCTAACCACAACCAGGGTAGCCACAACACAACCAAGGTAGCCACAACACAAAAAAGTAGCCACAACACAACCATAATAGCCACAACACAACCAGGGTAGCCACATCATAACCAGGATAGCCACAACACAACAGGGTACCACAACCCAGCCAGGGTAGCAAACACAACCAGGGAAGCAACAACAACAACCAGGGTAGCCAAAACGCAAGCAGTAGTGGCCACAATACAACCAGAGTAGTCCACAACACAACCAGTGGTAGCCACAACACAAACCAGGGATAGCCACAACACAACTAGGGTAGCTACAACACAGACCAATGTAACTACAATACAACCATGGACCACAACACACCCAGGGTAGCAACAACACAAACCCGGGTACTAAAAACAAACTAGAGTACCACAACACAACCAGAGCAGCTACAACATAACCAGGGTAAAGCCACAACACAACCAGGGTATCCACACACAACCAGGGTAACCACAATACGACCAGGATAAGCACAACACAACACGGGTAATGCACAACACAACCAGGTAAGCAACAAACACAACTGAAGTTAGCCACAACACAACCAGGTATACACACCACATCCAGGATAGCCACAACACACCCATTGTAGCCACAAGCAACCAATGTAGCCAAATCACAACCAGGGTATCCACAACGGAACCAGGTACCAAAACACAACCAGGGAATCCAAAACCTCAAAACCAGTACCACAACACAACGCAGATAGCCACAACCCAACCAGGTACCACAACATAACCAGGGTAGGCACAACAACCAGGGTAGCCTCAACGCAACAAGGTAATAAGCTCACAACGCAACAAGGGTAGCAGCAACACACCAGGGATAAACCACAACAATCAAGTCAGCCACAACACAACTGGGTACCACAACCGCAAACCAGGTAACCACAACACAACCAAGGTAGCCACAACACAATCAGGGCAGTCCAAAACACACCAGGGTAGGCCACAACATAACCATGGTAGCCACAACACAACCATTGTACCAGGGGGAACCAAAACCCAAGGGAAAAAAGGAAAAAAAAAAACAACACAACCAGGGTACTACAACACAACCATGGCAGCCACAAACACAACACAGGGTACCCACAACACAACCAGGTAGCCACAACACAACCAGGGTAGCCCATACACAAACCAGTAATCCAAAACACAACCAGGGTAGAGCACAAGACAACAACGCAGGGTAGCCACAACACAACCAGGGTAGTAACAACACAACCCGGTAGCTACTAACACAACCAAAGAACTAAACAACACAACAGGGAAGCTGCAACACAACCAGTAACACAACACAACCAGGGTAGACACAACTCAAGCCGGGGTAGCCACAACACAAACAGGGTAGCAACAACACATCCAGGGTAGCCACAACAACACCCAGGGTAGTCCACAACACAACTAGGGTAGCTACAACACAACCAGTGTAGCATCTACAACACAACCAGGAAGCTCAAAAAAACCATGGTAATTCACAACACTACCAGTTAGCCACAACACACAAAAAACAGTGAAGCTGCAACACAATCAGGAAAGCCACAACACAAACAGAGTAGCCACAAAATAACACGGTAGCTACAACACAAAACCAAGGGAAGCCCGCAACACAAACAGGGTAGCGACAACATAACCATTAGCAAACAACACGAACAAGGGTAATCCCAAACACAACCAGGAAGCTACAACACAACCAGGTATGCCACAACGCAACAGGGAGCCACAACACAATACAGGTAGGCCACAGCACGAACCAGGTAGGCACAGCAACCAGGGTAGCCACAACACAACGCAGGGTACCTTCAAGTGAACCAGGGTAGCCACAACACAACAGGTAGCCACAACAACCAGGGGTAGCAAACAACGCAACAAGGTTGTCACAACACAACCAGGGTAGCCACAACACAAACCAAGGCGGCCATAACCCATCCAGGTAACCAAAACCACATCCACAACACAACCAGGGAGCCACAACACAACAAGGGTAGCCACAACACAACCAGGGTACCACACAACACAACCAGTAAGCCACAAACACAACCCGTGCATCCACAACAACAACTCATGGTAGCTTCAAGACAACCCTGGTAGCCCTAACCCACAACCAGGGTAAACCACAAACACAACAAGGTAGCCCACAACACAAAAAAGATACCACAACACACCATAATAGCCACAACACAACCAGGGTACCACAACATAACCCAGGATAGCCAAAACACAAACAGGTAGCCTCAACCAGCCAGGGTAGCCAAGACCACAACCAGGGAAGCAACAACACAACCAGGGTAGCCAAAACGCAAGCAGGAAAGCCACAATACAACCAGGGTACCACAACACAACCAGGGTAAGCCACAACACAACCAGGTACGCACAACACAACTAGGGTAGCTACAACACAAAAAAAGTAGCCACAACACACCAATAATAGCCACAACAACAACCAGGGTAGCCAACAACATAACATGATAGCCACAACACCAAACAGGGTAGCCATCAAGCCCAGCAGGTAGCCAAACACAACCGGGAAGCAACAACACAACCAGGGTGCCAAAACGCAAGCAGATACCCACAATACAACCGGGTAGCCACAACACAACAGGGTACCGACAACACAACCAGGGTAGCCACAACACAACTAGGGTAGCTACAACACACCAATGTAACTACAATACACCCAAGGGTACCACAACACAACCCAGGGTAGCTAATAACATAACTAGAGTAGCCCACAACACAACCAGAGCAGCTACAACCATAACCAGGGAAAGCCACAACACAACCAGGGAGCCACAACACAACCAGGGTAACCACAATACAACCAGGATAGGTCACAACAATAACACTTGAGGGTACCACAAACACAAGCAGGGTAGCAGACAACACAACCAATGTAGCCACAGACACAACCAGGTATCCACAACACAACCAGGGTAGCCACAAACACTCCAGGGAAGCCACAACGCAACCAAGGTAGCCACAATCACAACCAGTGTATGGCCACAACGGAACCAGTAGCCCAAAACACAACCAGGGTATCCACAACTCATCAAGGGTAGCCACAACACAACCAGGGAAGCCTTCAAAAAAAAACAACCAGGGTAGCTTCAAGACAACCAGGTAGCCGTAACAACAACCTAGGGTAGCCACAACACAACCAAAGGGTAGCCACAACACAAAAAAGTAGCAACAACACAACCATAATACCACAACACAACCAGTTAAGCTACAACATAACCAGGATAGCCACAACACAAACCGGTAGCCAAAACCCAGCCAGGGTAGCCAAACACAACTAGGGAAGCAAACAAACACAACCAGGTAGCCAAAACGCAAGCAGATAGCCACAATACCAACCAGGTAAGCCATCAACACAACCAGGGTAGCCACAACACAACCAGGGTAGCCACAACACAACAGGGCGTCCACCAACACAACCAGGGTAGCTTGCAAGAACAACCAAGTAGCCTAACCAATCACCAGGTAGCCACAACACAACCAAGAAGCCACAACACAAAAAAGTAGCCACAACACAAACCATAATACCACAACACAACCAGGTAGCCACAACATAAATAACCAGAAAGCCACAACACAAACAGGTAGCCACAACCCAGCCAGGTAGCCAAACACAACCAGGGAACAACAACACAACCAGTAGCCAAAACGCTAGCAGGATAGCCACAATACAACCGAGGTAGCACAACACAACCAGGGTAGCCACAACAACAAACCAGGGTAGCCACAACACAACTAGGTAGCTACAACACAACCAATGTAACTACACTACAACAATGGTACCACAACACAACCAGGGTATCACGACAACACACAAGGTACTAAAACATACTAGCGTACAGCAAACAACCACAACCAGAGCATCTACAACAAAACCAGGGTAGCCACAACATCAACCAGGGTACCACAACACAACCAGGGTAACCACAATACAACCAGGATAGTCACAACGACAGACCAGGTATCCACAACACATCCAGGTAGCAACAACACTACCAAGGTGCCACAACACAAACAGGTAGCCCAACACAACCAGGTAACCACCAACAGCAACCATGTAGCCCGACTCAACGCAACCAAGGTAGCCAAAACACAACCAGGTAAGCCACAGACGTGAACCAGGGTACACAAGGACACCGACCAGGGTATCCACGGAACTCACCAGTGTAGCCACAACACATACCAGGGAGCCAAAACAACCAGGGTAGGCCACAACACATCATAGGGAAGCCCACAACACAACCGGGTAGCTACAACACAACCAAGATAGCTTACAATCACAATCAGGTATCGTCCTACACAACACAAAATAGGGTAGCCACAACACGAAACAGGGTAGCAATAACACAACCAGAGTAGGCAAAACAAACTGGTTAGCCACAACACAACCAGTGGTAGCCACAACTGCAACCCAGGGTAGCCACAACACAACCAGGTAGCCCCAACAACCAGGTAGCCACAAATGCAACACCGATGCGGTAGCCACACAGGACAACCATAGTAAGCTACAACAACAACCATGTAACCCTACAAACACAACCAGGATCGGCCACAACACAACCAGTATGGCCACAGAACACAAAAAGTAGCCACAACACAGACCAGGATACACTACACAACCAGGGTTAGCCACAATAAGCGCGCCAGATAGCCACAACACAACTAGAGGGTAGCCACATCACAAACATGAGGTAGCAACAACACAACCAGGGAAGCAACAACACAAGCCAGGGAGCCACAATGGACGCAAACAGATAGCCACAAGACACCAGGGAAACCCAACACAACCAAGGGTAGCCTCAACACAACCAGAAGCCACAACACAACCAGGGTATTGCACAACCCAACCAGTGAGCCAAAACACAACGAGGGTAGCCAGCAACGCAAACAGGGTAACCAACAGCACAACAGGATAGCTACACCAACAACAGGGTAGCGCAAACACAACCTGGGTAGCCAAAACACAAGGCCAGGGTAGTCCACCAAACACAACCAGGGTAAGCAACCGACACAACCAGGTAGCCCCAACACAATAAGTGTAGCTGTCAGGCATGACCTGCCTAGCTACAAAAAACCAGGTAGCGCACAACACAATCAGGGTAGCCACAACACAACCAGGGTAGCCACAACAACAACCGAGGAAGCCACAACACATCCAGGGCAGCAACAAACAACACAACCAAGTGCCACAACACACCCAGAGTAGCCACAACACAAAAACGAAAGGTAGCCCAACAACAACCAGGGTAGCTACAGCTCAACCGCTGTGTAGTTCTACAAGACAACCAGTGTATCCGCAACACAACCAGGTAGGCAACCACAATCCACCATGATCGCTACAACACTACCAGTGTAGCTACAAGACAACCAGGGTAATCCGCAACACAACCCAACTGGTACAGCAACAACGCAACCAAGGTAGTAACTAAGCAGACCCAGTAGCCACAACACAAAGCAAGGCAGACAAAACAAAACTAATGTAACCACAACACAACGGGAAGCGCAGAAACACACCTGGGGTAGCCACATGCGCAACCAGGGAAGGCCAAAACACAACCAGGGTAGCCACCACGCAACCAGGTTAGCCAAAAACACAGACCAGGGTAGGCACAGCGACATCCAGGGTAGCCCGAACTCACCTGGGTACCGAAGCGCAACGCAATGAAGGATAGCCAGAAACAACACAACGTACGGTAGCCACAACACACACCATGTTAGCCACGAAGCACAACGCAGGGATGAGCCACAACGCAACAGAGTAGCCGCAACAGCTCAACAGGGTTAGCCACAACCCGAACAGGTAGCACGAACGCGACAAGAGAAGGCTACAACACAACCAGGGTCGCCAAACGTAACCTGGGCAGCCAACACACACATTGCAGGCACAACTACAATCGAGGTTAGCCACAACACAACGATAGACGAGCCACAAGACACAACCCATGGGGAGCTACAACACAACGCAGGTAGCCACAACAAGGACCAGGTACCAACACACTACCAGGTGACACTAACACAACCAGTGTAAGGCTAGAATCAACAAGCGCCAGGATAGCTTCAACAAAACGAGGGTAGCCACAACACATCCAAGTAGGCACAACACAACCAGGGTAGCCAGTAATACAACCAGGTAAGCCACAACACACAACCAGGGCACCACAACCAACCAGGGTAGCCACAACAACAACCAGGGCGGCCATAACACACCCAGGAAGCCACAACACAACCAGGTAGCGCACAACACAACCAGGTAGCACAACACAACCTAGTGTAGGCTACAACACAACCAAGTAGCTACACGCACAACAGAGTACCACAACACTAACCAGGTAGGCTACAACCAATAACCACGTGTAGCTACAACACTACCACATACAGCTACAAAAAAGACCAGGGTATCCACAACACAACTAGGGTCAGCCACAACCCAACAAGGGTAGGCCAAAGCCACAACCAGGAGAAGGCCACAACACAATCAGTTGGCCGCGTAACGACAACCAGGGTAGCCCGACACACCCAGAGTAGCCACAAAACAACCAGGGCAGCCAAAAGACAATCAGGGTAGCTTCAAACACCACCAGGAGCCACTAACAACATCCAGGGTACCACAAGACACCAACCAGGGTAGCACAACACAAACAGTGTAGCTACAACAGCAACCAGGGTAGGCCACAAAAACATCCCAGGCACACAGCACAACACAACTAGGGTAGCTACAACACAAACAGTGTAGAGCTACAACACAACCAGGTAGCCACAACACATATCCAGGGTAGCCAACAAAATCCATGGTATCCACTGCACAACAACCAGAGTAACCCAAATGACAAGCTTGGTAGTCAGAACGCAACCAAGTAGACACAACACAGCACGATAAACCCACAAGCATAGACCAGGCAGACCTCAACACCAACCAGGGTAGCCACTACACAGACCATGGGTACCCACCACGCAACCAGAAGTAGCCACTTTACAGACCAGTGATAGCCACAACACAACCATTGTACCACAAACACAACCAGGAAGCCACTACACAACCATGGTACCTACGAACACAACCAGGTAGCAGCAGACCCACCAGGTTAGCACTACATTCAAACAGAGTACCACAACACAACCAGGGTAGACGCAACACAACAAGGAAACCACAACAGAACCAGGTAGCCACATACACACCAGGGTAGCCACTACACAACCAGGGAAGCGACAGAACATACCCAGGATAGCCACTGCACAACCAGGGTACCACAACACTCCAGGGTACCCACTACCACAACCATGGTAGCCCACGAACACACGCAGGGTAGACCACTACAAAACCAGGGAAGCCACAACACAAAGCCCAGTAGTCACAACACACCAGGGTAGACCAGTACACCATCCTGGACGCCACAACAAAGGACACACCATGGTAGCCAACAACACAGCCAGGGAAGCAACAACACTAACAGGTAGGCCACACATAACCAGGGTAGCCATAAAACAACCAGGGAAGGCCAACACCACAATCAGATCATAGCCACAACACTTCCAGGGAAGCCACAACACAACCAGGGTAACCACTACACAACGAGAGTACGCAAAACAAAACCAGATTAGCCAAAATATGAACCATGCTCGCCATCACAAACCAGGTGTATCTCAACACAGCCAGAGTCGCCACAACACAAAAGGGTAGCCACAGCACAACCAGTGGTAACAACAACACAACCCAGGGTAGCTCGCAAAACAAACAGAAGTATTCAAAACACAACCCGAGGAAGACCAACAAGCAAAACAGGAACCCAAAACACAACAAGGAGGCCACAGCCGCGTCCAGGGGTAATCACAACAAAACCAGAGTGCACACAATACACCCAGGGTACCCACAATACAATCAGTGTAATCCACAACACAACCAGGGATAGCCAAAACACACCAGGAAGAGCCACAACACAGACAGGGAAGCCACACCACAACCAGGTACGACAACACAACCAGGGTCGCCACAACCCAACCCATCGTAGCCACACGACAGTCCACGTGTAGCCACAGACCAACCAGGGATGCCACAACACAACCGAAGGTACCACAACTCAACCAGAGTAAGCCAAACAACACAACCAGAGGTAGACACAAGTCAACCAGGTTAGGCCACAACAACCACACAGAGTAGCCACCAAGAACTAGGGTAGACAACAAGCACAACCAAGATGTACCACAACACAACCAGGTAGCACCTACACACCCAGGGTAGCCATAACAACAACCAGGGTAACAAACACGAACAGGGTATCACAACACAACCAGGGTAGCTAAACATAACTAGAGTAGCAACAACACAACCAGAGCAGGCTAATCAACAAAACCAGGGTAGCCACAACACAACCAGGGTAGCCATCAACACAAACCAGGTTAACCAACATTACAACCAGGATATCACAAACACAACACAGGTAGCCACAAACACAACCAGGGTAGCAACACCCAGACCAAGGTAGCCACAACACAACAAGTATCCATAACACAACCAGGGTAACCACAACACAACCAGTGAAAGGCCACAACGTCAAACCAAGGTATCAAATCACAACCAGGTAGCCCACAACGGAAACCGAGGTGTAGCCAAAAACACAACCAGTATCCTACAACTCAACCAGGCTAGCCACAACAAAACCAGGAAGCCTCAAAACAACCATGTACCACATACCACAACCAGGGAAACCACTAACACGAACCATGGTAGCTACAACACAACCAAGATAGCTATACAACACAATCAGGGTAGCCCCAACACAAAAGAGGTAGCCACAAACACAAACAGGGGTACGAGCAATACAACACAACCAGAGTAAGGCAAAAGAACAACCTGGTTAGCCCGAACACAACCAGGGTAGCCACAAACGTCGAACGCAGGTAGACCACAACACAACCAGGGTACCACAACAACCAGGTATGCCATCAAAGCAACAAGGTATACCACGAAACACAACCAGAGTAGAGCTACAACACAAGCCATTGTACCCTCACACAACCCAGGTACCGACAACACAACCAGGGTAGCCACAACACAAAAAAGTAGCGCACAACACAACCAGGATTGCCACAACACAACCAGGTAGCACAATAACGCAGATCCACAACACAACTAGGGTAGCCCAACACAAACAGTAGCAACAACACAACCAAGGGAAGCAAACAACACAAACCAGGGTAGCCACAACGCAACCCAGGATAGGCCACAGCGCACACCAGGGAAGCCACAACACAACCAGGGTAGCTCACAACGACAACCAGGGAAGTCCACAACACAACCAGGAAGCACAACCACAACCAGGGTAGCCAAAACACAACGAGTAGCCACAACGCAAAAACAGGGTAGCCAGCAGCACAACCAGGATACTACAACACCAACCAGGGTAGACGCGGCAACACAACCTGGGTAGCCAAAATCACAAGCAGGTCATGCCCACAATACAACCAGGGCAGGCCACAACCAACCAGGTAGCGCACAACACAACCAGGCAGCCACAACACAACCAGGGTAAGCCAACAACACAACCAGGGTAACCACAACACAAGCAGGCAGCCCCAACACAACCTGGCAGCCACAAACACCAACCAGGGTAGCCACAGAACACAAGCCAGGGCACCACAACACCAACCAGGTAGCGCCACAACACAACACAGGCAGCCACAACGGCCAACCAGGGTACGCCACAACACGACCAGGTAAGCCACTAACACAACCAGGCAGCCACAAAACAACCAGGTAGCCACAACACACCAAGGAAGCCACAACACAATCATGCAGGGCAGCCACAACACAACCAGGGTAGCCACACACAACCAGGAAGCCACATCACAACAGCAGGGTAGCCACACAGCACAAGCAGGGAGTAGCCACAACACAAGCAGGGCAAGGCCACAACACAACCAGGTAGCCACAACACAATCCAATGGTAGCCACAACAAACAGCAGGGTAGCCACAACACAAACAGGGAAAGCACAAACAAAACCAGGGAAGCCACAACACAACAGGGTTAGCCACAACACACAACCAGGAGAGTCACCACCACAAGTCAGGGCAGCCACAACACAACCAGGGTACACGCCACAACACAACCAGGGAAATGCCCACAACGTCAACAAACGGTACCACACCAACATGGATAGGCACACACAACCATGGTAGCTACAAACACCACCAGTAGCCACAAAAACCACAACCAGGGTAGCCACGCCACAACCAGGTGTAGCCACAACACAACCAGGGTAGCTACAACACAACCTACCGAAGACACAACACACCAAGAGAACATCAACACAACCAAGTAGCTCTCACAACAAACCAGTAGCCACAACACAAAACCAGGAAAGCCACGCGCCTCCAACCAGAGTAGCCACACGCACCCGCGACGCAGGGTAGCCACAACGCAACGAGGTAGCCACAACACAATCCGTATAGCCAACACAACCAGGGTAGCTAGCAACACAACCAGGGTAGCCACAACACAACCAGGGTAGCCACTTAACAACCAGGGTAGCCACAACACAACCAGGATAAGCCAAAAACACAACCAGGGTAGCCAGAACACAACCAGGGTAGCCATAACACAACCAGGTACCCCCACTAACAGCCAGCCCAGGATAGCCACAACACAACCAGGGTAGCTACAACAAACTGGGTAAGTGCCGCAACACAACAAGGAAAGCCACAACAGCAACCATGTAGCCACAACACAAACAGTGTTAGCCACAAAGCAACGAGGTAGCCAGCCAACACAATCAGATAGCACTGACAACACAACCAGGTAGCTACAAAACAAACCAGGGTAGCCACAAACACAACCAGGTAGCGCACATGCAACCAGGGTAAGCCACAACCAACCAGGATAGCCATAATACAACGCAGTCAGCTGACAGAGCACAACCGAGGGTAGCAGCACACACACAACAAGGTAAGCCCGACAACACAACCAGGTAGCCACAACACCACTGTAGCCACAACGCAAAACCAGTGGAGCCAAAACCAATAGCCAAAAAACAACAAGGTAGCCGCCAACACAACCGGGTAGCCACAGGGACACAAAGCAAGGTAGCTACAAACACAACAAGGATAGCTACACAAAACCAGGGTAGCCCTCAACACACCCAGGGTAGCCACAACCCGCCAACCAGGGTAGCCACAACGCGAACCAGGGAAGCGCACCACACAACCAGGGTAAGCCACTACGCAATCCAAGGTTAGACGGCGCTAAACAACAAGGTAGCCACAACACAACCAGGGACAGCCACAACGCAACCAGGGAGCCACCAGACAACCAGGTAGCCAAAACAAGCAGGAGGAGAGCCACAACACAACCATGGTTAACCTTAACTAAACACAACCAAGGTAGCCACAACACAACCAAGTAGCGACAACACAACCATGATAGCTGACAACGACAACCAGTACTACAACAGCATCCAGGGTGCCACAACCAACCAGGGGATGCCACAACACAACCAGCGATCCAAAACACAACCAGGGTAGCCACAACACAACCAAAGTAGTGCAACACACAACCAGCATAGCCACACCACAACCAAGTAGACGCACAACACAACCTGGGTACCACAACACAACGAGGGTCTCGCCACAACACAACCAGGGAGCCACACACAACCAGGGAAGCTACCACACAACCAGGCAGGCCACAACAGCAACCAGGGTAGCTTACAACACAATCAGGAAACCAAAAACACAGAGAAGGGTACCCAGAACATCAACCTGTAGCCGATCAACACAACCAGAAGCTACTAACACAAACCAGTAGCTACAACACAGACCAGGTAGCCACAGAACGCCAACAAGAATAGCCACGAACACAACCAGGGTAGCCAACAACATAACAGGGTAGCACAAGAGCAACAACCATGGTAGCCGCAACGCATCAAGGGAGACAACAACGCCACCAGGTAGTCATCAACACAACCAGGTTAGCCACAACAATGCAAGGCATCCACAACACAACAAGTTAGCCCAACCGCGCACCAGGTAAACCACAACCCCAAACCAGCGGTAGCCACAAACGACAACCAGTAGCTACAATCACAACCAGGGAAGCCACATCACACAACCAGGGGTAGCCACAAATACGCAACGAAGTAAGCCACAACACAATCAGACAGCCTACAGACACAACCAGAGTAAGCTAACAGAAACAACCAGGGTAGCCCACAACACAACCAGAAAGCCAAATCGTCACACCAGTGTAGCTACAACACAACCAGGGAAGCCACAACACAACAAGGGTAGCCACAACACAACCAGGGTACCACCAAACAACCAGGGTACCACAAGCGCAACCAGTGGACCAATACCAGAATAGAGCCAAAAAAGCAGCAAGGGTAGCCACAACACAACCTGTAGGCCACACACCACAGACAAAGGTGCTCCAAACACAACCAGATAGCTTACCGCAACCAGGGTAACCTCAACACAAGGAACCAGGGTACCACAACCGCACCCAGGGTAGCCACAACGCAAACCAGGGAAACCATCAACACAACCAGGGTAGCCACAACGCAACCAGTGCAGCCACGGAACACAAACAAGTATGCAAAACACAAGGGTAGCCACAAAACAACCAGGAAGCCACAACGCGAACCCAGGGTAGCCATGCAACACAACCAGGGGTAGCCAAAACGAAACCAGTAGCCCACAACACAACCAGGGTAAACAGCAACAGCCAACCAGGTAGCCACAAACACAACCAAGGTAGCCAAAACAACACAACATACGTAGCCACAACACAACAGGGTCGCTACAACACATCCATGGGTATCCACAACACAACAGAAGCCACACACCCCACAGGGTAGCCACAACACAACCAGACGTGCAGCCACAAGCACAACATATAGCATCACACAACCAGAATTAAAGCCACAACACAACCAAGTAGCCCACAACACAACCAGTAACAAAACAACACAACTAGTAAGCCACAACACAACCAGGTGGCTACCAACACAACCAGCGGCAGCCACAACACGAACCAGGTAGCTCCAACACAACCAGGAAAGCAAAACACAGAAAAGTATCCAGAACACAACCAGGTAGCCACAACACAACCCGGATAGCTACACTACAACACAACCAGAGTACTACAACACAACCAGGGGTAGCCACACACTCAACCAGGATACCACAACATCACGCAGGGAAGCCACACCTAACCAGACGTAAGGCGCACAACACCAGGTTATCCTCAACGCAACAAGGGTAGCCACAACGCGCGACCAGGGAGCAGCAACACAACCAGTATCCACAACAATCAAGGGAAAAACCAACCAGCCACAAACACAACCAGGTCGCCACAACGCAACCAGGGTAAACCACAACACAACCAAGGTAGCCACAACCACAATCAGGGCAGCCAAAACACAACCAGGGTAGCCCACAACAAACCAGGGTAGCCACGCAACACAACAAGGGTAACCACAAAACAAACCAGGATAGCCACAACACAACCAGGTAACTACAACACAACCAGGCTGCCACACACACAACAGGTAGCCACAACACAACCAGGTAGTCCAGCGCAGACACAACCAGGGTAGCCAGCCACACAACCAGGGGTAGCCACACCACAACAGTTAGCCAAAAACCGCGCGAAACACAACCAGGGTAGACACAATACAACCAGGGTAGCCACAACACGAACCAGGGTAGTAACAACACACCCAGCCTAGAGCTACTACAACAAGCCAAAGAAACTACAACACAACCATGATACTGCAACACCACAGGTAGCCAAACACAACCAGGGTAGCCACAAGACAACCGGGGTAGCCACAACACAAACAGGGTAGCAACAACACTTCAAGGTAAGCCGCAACACACCCAGGGTAGCCACACAACACACCAGGAGTAAGCCACAACACAACTAGGGGTGTAGAGATAGAGTAGGGCTACAACACAACCAGGGTACTACAACACACCAGGAAGCCTCAAAAAATCCCATGGGTATTCAACAACACAAACCAGGGTAGCTACAACACAACCAGTGAAGCTACAACACAATCAGAAAGCAAACACAAACAGAGAAGGCCCCACAGACATAACAAGGTAGCTACAACCCAACCAGGTAGCCCAACACAAACAGGGTAGCTACAACATAACCAGTGTAGCAACAACAAAACACAAGGGTATCCACAACACAACCAGGTAGCTAAAACACACCAGGTAGCCCACAACGCAACCAGGGTATCCACAACACAAACAGGGTATCCCAGCACATCCAGGGTAGGCACAGCACGAGGATAGCCACAACACAAACCAGGGTAGCCCAATGCAACCAGGTAGCCACAACACAACAGGTACCACAACAACCAGGTAGCAACAACGCAACAATGGTAGTCACCTAACACCACCAGGGTAGCCCCACATACCCACGGCGGCCAAAACCCAACAGGGTAGCCACAACACAACCAGGGCAGCCACAACACAACCAGAGTAGCCACAACACAACCAGGGTGAGCCACCACAACCCCCAGGTTGCCACAACACAACTAGGAGTAGCTACAAACTCAACCAGGGTAGCAAACTACGCCACAACCAGGAAGCCTAAAAAAAACCCTTGTATTCACGAGCACAACCAGGGTAGCTACAACACAACCAGTGAAGCTACAACACAATCATGGAAAGCCACAACACAAACAGAGTAGCCACAACATAACAAGGTAGCTACAACACCAACCAGGTATCCGCAAACACAAACAGGGTAAGCTACAAACATAACCAGTGTATCAACAACACGACAAGGGTATCCATCAACCCAACCATGGTAGCTACAACACAACCAGGTAGGCTCAACAAAACGCAACCAGGGTAGGCCACAACACAAACAGAGGTAGCCACACACAACCAGGGTAGGCACAGGCAAACGAGGGTAGCCACAACAACAACCAGGTATGCCTCAATGCAACCAGTTTAGCCACAACACAACAGTCTCCACAACAACCAGGGTAGCATACAACAACTCAACAAGGTAGTCACAACAACAACCCAGGGTAGCCGGAACAACATAACCAAGGCGGCCAAAACCCCAACAGGGAGCCACACCCAACCTGGAAGCCACAACACAACCAGGGTAAGCCACAACACAACCAGGTAGCCACAACACAACCAGGGTAGGCCAAAACACAACCAGGGCATCCACAACACAACCAGAGGGTAGCTCAAGACAACCATGGTAAGCCAACCACAACCAGGTAACCACAACACAACCAAGTAGCCACACCACAAAAAAGTAACCACAAAACCACAACCATAATAAGCACACAACACAAACCAGGTTAGCCACAACATAACAGGATAGCCACAACACAAACAGGGTAGACCACAACCCAGCCAGTGTAGCCAAACACAACCAGGGAAGCAACAACACAACCATGGTAGCCAAATCGCAAGGCAGATAGCCACAAGACAACCAGGGTAGCCACAACCCAACAGGTTAGCCCACAACACTACCAGGGTAGCCGCAACACACAGGGTAGCTACAACACAACCAAAGTAACTACCAGAATTACAACCGGGTAGCCAAGACACAACCAGGGTACAACAACAACAACCAGGGTAGCTGAAACATAACTAGAGTAGCCACAACATCAACAGAGCAGCTACACATAACCAGGTAAGCCACAAACAACCAGGGTAGCCACAACTCAACCAGGGTTGCCACAACTCAAACCAGGGTAACCAGCAATACAACCAGGATATTCAAAATCACAACACAACACAGGTAGCCACAACACAACCAGGGTAGCAACAACACAGACCAAGGTCCACAACAACAAACCAGGGTAGCCACAACACAACCAGGGTAGCCACAACACACCCAGGTAGCCAACCCAACGCAACCAAGTATGCCACATCACAAACCAGGGTAGGGGAGCCACAACGGAACCAGGGTAGCCAAAAAAAAACGCAGGGTATCCACAACTCAACCAGGGTAGCCACCACACAACCATGGAAGACTCAAAACAAAACCAGGAATCCTTTCAAACAACCATGGTAGCCTAACCACAACCATGTAGACCACAACACAACCAAGGTAGCCCACAAACACAAAAATAGCCACAACACAACCATAATAGCCACAACACAACCAGGGTAGCCCAACATAACCAGGATAGCCACAACACAAACAGGGTAGCCAAACCCAGCCAGGGTAGCCAAACACAACCAGGGAAGCAACAACACAACCAGGGTAGCCAAAACGCAAGCAGGATAGCCACAATACAACCAGGGTACCACAACACACAGGGCATCCCCACACAACCAGGGCACTTCAAAGACAACCATGACCTAACCACAACCAGGGTACCACAACACAACCAAGGTAGCCACAACACAAAAAAGTAGCCACAACACAACCATAATAGCCACAACACAACCAGGGTAGCCACAACATAACCAGGATAGCCACAACACAAACAGGGTAGCCACAACCCAGCCAGGGTAGCAAACACAACCAGGGAAGCAACAACAACAACCAGGGTAGCCAAAACGCAAGCAGTAGTGGCCACAATACAACCAGAGTAGTCCACAACACAACCAGTGGTAGCCACAACACAAACCAGGGATAGCCACAACACAACTAGGGTAGCTACAACACAGACCAATGTAACTACAATACAACCATGGACCACAACACACCCAGGGTAGCAACAACACAAACCCGGGTACTAAAAACAAACTAGAGTACCACAACACAACCAGAGCAGCTACAACATAACCAGGGTAAAGCCACAACACAACCAGGGTATCCACACACAACCAGGGTAACCACAATACGACCAGGATAAGCACAACACAACACGGGTAATGCACAACACAACCAGGTAAGCAACAAACACAACTGAAGTTAGCCACAACACAACCAGGTATACACACCACATCCAGGATAGCCACAACACACCCATTGTAGCCACAAGCAACCAATGTAGCCAAATCACAACCAGGGTATCCACAACGGAACCAGGTACCAAAACACAACCAGGGAATCCAAAACCTCAAAACCAGTACCACAACACAACGCAGATAGCCACAACCCAACCAGGTACCACAACATAACCAGGGTAGGCACAACAACCAGGGTAGCCTCAACGCAACAAGGTAATAAGCTCACAACGCAACAAGGGTAGCAGCAACACACCAGGGATAAACCACAACAATC
The DNA here is from genome assembly GCF_026875155.1 of Cherax quadricarinatus. Lineage (NCBI taxonomy): Eukaryota > Metazoa > Arthropoda > Malacostraca > Decapoda > Parastacidae > Cherax > Cherax quadricarinatus. The sequence continues at coordinate 13,785 of NW_026506974.1, read as the reverse complement.
AAGTCAGCCACAACACAACTGGGTACCACAACCGCAAACCAGGTAACCACAACACAACCAAGGTAGCCACAACACAATCAGGGCAGTCCAAAACACACCAGGGTAGGCCACAACATAACCATGGTAGCCACAACACAACCATTGTACCAGGGGGAACCAAAACCCAAGGGAAAAAAGGAAAAAAAAAAACAACACAACCAGGGTACTACAACACAACCATGGCAGCCACAAACACAACACAGGGTACCCACAACACAACCAGGTAGCCACAACACAACCAGGGTAGCCCATACACAAACCAGTAATCCAAAACACAACCAGGGTAGAGCACAAGACAACAACGCAGGGTAGCCACAACACAACCAGGGTAGTAACAACACAACCCGGTAGCTACTAACACAACCAAAGAACTAAACAACACAACAGGGAAGCTGCAACACAACCAGTAACACAACACAACCAGGGTAGACACAACTCAAGCCGGGGTAGCCACAACACAAACAGGGTAGCAACAACACATCCAGGGTAGCCACAACAACACCCAGGGTAGTCCACAACACAACTAGGGTAGCTACAACACAACCAGTGTAGCATCTACAACACAACCAGGAAGCTCAAAAAAACCATGGTAATTCACAACACTACCAGTTAGCCACAACACACAAAAAACAGTGAAGCTGCAACACAATCAGGAAAGCCACAACACAAACAGAGTAGCCACAAAATAACACGGTAGCTACAACACAAAACCAAGGGAAGCCCGCAACACAAACAGGGTAGCGACAACATAACCATTAGCAAACAACACGAACAAGGGTAATCCCAAACACAACCAGGAAGCTACAACACAACCAGGTATGCCACAACGCAACAGGGAGCCACAACACAATACAGGTAGGCCACAGCACGAACCAGGTAGGCACAGCAACCAGGGTAGCCACAACACAACGCAGGGTACCTTCAAGTGAACCAGGGTAGCCACAACACAACAGGTAGCCACAACAACCAGGGGTAGCAAACAACGCAACAAGGTTGTCACAACACAACCAGGGTAGCCACAACACAAACCAAGGCGGCCATAACCCATCCAGGTAACCAAAACCACATCCACAACACAACCAGGGAGCCACAACACAACAAGGGTAGCCACAACACAACCAGGGTACCACACAACACAACCAGTAAGCCACAAACACAACCCGTGCATCCACAACAACAACTCATGGTAGCTTCAAGACAACCCTGGTAGCCCTAACCCACAACCAGGGTAAACCACAAACACAACAAGGTAGCCCACAACACAAAAAAGATACCACAACACACCATAATAGCCACAACACAACCAGGGTACCACAACATAACCCAGGATAGCCAAAACACAAACAGGTAGCCTCAACCAGCCAGGGTAGCCAAGACCACAACCAGGGAAGCAACAACACAACCAGGGTAGCCAAAACGCAAGCAGGAAAGCCACAATACAACCAGGGTACCACAACACAACCAGGGTAAGCCACAACACAACCAGGTACGCACAACACAACTAGGGTAGCTACAACACAAAAAAAGTAGCCACAACACACCAATAATAGCCACAACAACAACCAGGGTAGCCAACAACATAACATGATAGCCACAACACCAAACAGGGTAGCCATCAAGCCCAGCAGGTAGCCAAACACAACCGGGAAGCAACAACACAACCAGGGTGCCAAAACGCAAGCAGATACCCACAATACAACCGGGTAGCCACAACACAACAGGGTACCGACAACACAACCAGGGTAGCCACAACACAACTAGGGTAGCTACAACACACCAATGTAACTACAATACACCCAAGGGTACCACAACACAACCCAGGGTAGCTAATAACATAACTAGAGTAGCCCACAACACAACCAGAGCAGCTACAACCATAACCAGGGAAAGCCACAACACAACCAGGGAGCCACAACACAACCAGGGTAACCACAATACAACCAGGATAGGTCACAACAATAACACTTGAGGGTACCACAAACACAAGCAGGGTAGCAGACAACACAACCAATGTAGCCACAGACACAACCAGGTATCCACAACACAACCAGGGTAGCCACAAACACTCCAGGGAAGCCACAACGCAACCAAGGTAGCCACAATCACAACCAGTGTATGGCCACAACGGAACCAGTAGCCCAAAACACAACCAGGGTATCCACAACTCATCAAGGGTAGCCACAACACAACCAGGGAAGCCTTCAAAAAAAAACAACCAGGGTAGCTTCAAGACAACCAGGTAGCCGTAACAACAACCTAGGGTAGCCACAACACAACCAAAGGGTAGCCACAACACAAAAAAGTAGCAACAACACAACCATAATACCACAACACAACCAGTTAAGCTACAACATAACCAGGATAGCCACAACACAAACCGGTAGCCAAAACCCAGCCAGGGTAGCCAAACACAACTAGGGAAGCAAACAAACACAACCAGGTAGCCAAAACGCAAGCAGATAGCCACAATACCAACCAGGTAAGCCATCAACACAACCAGGGTAGCCACAACACAACCAGGGTAGCCACAACACAACAGGGCGTCCACCAACACAACCAGGGTAGCTTGCAAGAACAACCAAGTAGCCTAACCAATCACCAGGTAGCCACAACACAACCAAGAAGCCACAACACAAAAAAGTAGCCACAACACAAACCATAATACCACAACACAACCAGGTAGCCACAACATAAATAACCAGAAAGCCACAACACAAACAGGTAGCCACAACCCAGCCAGGTAGCCAAACACAACCAGGGAACAACAACACAACCAGTAGCCAAAACGCTAGCAGGATAGCCACAATACAACCGAGGTAGCACAACACAACCAGGGTAGCCACAACAACAAACCAGGGTAGCCACAACACAACTAGGTAGCTACAACACAACCAATGTAACTACACTACAACAATGGTACCACAACACAACCAGGGTATCACGACAACACACAAGGTACTAAAACATACTAGCGTACAGCAAACAACCACAACCAGAGCATCTACAACAAAACCAGGGTAGCCACAACATCAACCAGGGTACCACAACACAACCAGGGTAACCACAATACAACCAGGATAGTCACAACGACAGACCAGGTATCCACAACACATCCAGGTAGCAACAACACTACCAAGGTGCCACAACACAAACAGGTAGCCCAACACAACCAGGTAACCACCAACAGCAACCATGTAGCCCGACTCAACGCAACCAAGGTAGCCAAAACACAACCAGGTAAGCCACAGACGTGAACCAGGGTACACAAGGACACCGACCAGGGTATCCACGGAACTCACCAGTGTAGCCACAACACATACCAGGGAGCCAAAACAACCAGGGTAGGCCACAACACATCATAGGGAAGCCCACAACACAACCGGGTAGCTACAACACAACCAAGATAGCTTACAATCACAATCAGGTATCGTCCTACACAACACAAAATAGGGTAGCCACAACACGAAACAGGGTAGCAATAACACAACCAGAGTAGGCAAAACAAACTGGTTAGCCACAACACAACCAGTGGTAGCCACAACTGCAACCCAGGGTAGCCACAACACAACCAGGTAGCCCCAACAACCAGGTAGCCACAAATGCAACACCGATGCGGTAGCCACACAGGACAACCATAGTAAGCTACAACAACAACCATGTAACCCTACAAACACAACCAGGATCGGCCACAACACAACCAGTATGGCCACAGAACACAAAAAGTAGCCACAACACAGACCAGGATACACTACACAACCAGGGTTAGCCACAATAAGCGCGCCAGATAGCCACAACACAACTAGAGGGTAGCCACATCACAAACATGAGGTAGCAACAACACAACCAGGGAAGCAACAACACAAGCCAGGGAGCCACAATGGACGCAAACAGATAGCCACAAGACACCAGGGAAACCCAACACAACCAAGGGTAGCCTCAACACAACCAGAAGCCACAACACAACCAGGGTATTGCACAACCCAACCAGTGAGCCAAAACACAACGAGGGTAGCCAGCAACGCAAACAGGGTAACCAACAGCACAACAGGATAGCTACACCAACAACAGGGTAGCGCAAACACAACCTGGGTAGCCAAAACACAAGGCCAGGGTAGTCCACCAAACACAACCAGGGTAAGCAACCGACACAACCAGGTAGCCCCAACACAATAAGTGTAGCTGTCAGGCATGACCTGCCTAGCTACAAAAAACCAGGTAGCGCACAACACAATCAGGGTAGCCACAACACAACCAGGGTAGCCACAACAACAACCGAGGAAGCCACAACACATCCAGGGCAGCAACAAACAACACAACCAAGTGCCACAACACACCCAGAGTAGCCACAACACAAAAACGAAAGGTAGCCCAACAACAACCAGGGTAGCTACAGCTCAACCGCTGTGTAGTTCTACAAGACAACCAGTGTATCCGCAACACAACCAGGTAGGCAACCACAATCCACCATGATCGCTACAACACTACCAGTGTAGCTACAAGACAACCAGGGTAATCCGCAACACAACCCAACTGGTACAGCAACAACGCAACCAAGGTAGTAACTAAGCAGACCCAGTAGCCACAACACAAAGCAAGGCAGACAAAACAAAACTAATGTAACCACAACACAACGGGAAGCGCAGAAACACACCTGGGGTAGCCACATGCGCAACCAGGGAAGGCCAAAACACAACCAGGGTAGCCACCACGCAACCAGGTTAGCCAAAAACACAGACCAGGGTAGGCACAGCGACATCCAGGGTAGCCCGAACTCACCTGGGTACCGAAGCGCAACGCAATGAAGGATAGCCAGAAACAACACAACGTACGGTAGCCACAACACACACCATGTTAGCCACGAAGCACAACGCAGGGATGAGCCACAACGCAACAGAGTAGCCGCAACAGCTCAACAGGGTTAGCCACAACCCGAACAGGTAGCACGAACGCGACAAGAGAAGGCTACAACACAACCAGGGTCGCCAAACGTAACCTGGGCAGCCAACACACACATTGCAGGCACAACTACAATCGAGGTTAGCCACAACACAACGATAGACGAGCCACAAGACACAACCCATGGGGAGCTACAACACAACGCAGGTAGCCACAACAAGGACCAGGTACCAACACACTACCAGGTGACACTAACACAACCAGTGTAAGGCTAGAATCAACAAGCGCCAGGATAGCTTCAACAAAACGAGGGTAGCCACAACACATCCAAGTAGGCACAACACAACCAGGGTAGCCAGTAATACAACCAGGTAAGCCACAACACACAACCAGGGCACCACAACCAACCAGGGTAGCCACAACAACAACCAGGGCGGCCATAACACACCCAGGAAGCCACAACACAACCAGGTAGCGCACAACACAACCAGGTAGCACAACACAACCTAGTGTAGGCTACAACACAACCAAGTAGCTACACGCACAACAGAGTACCACAACACTAACCAGGTAGGCTACAACCAATAACCACGTGTAGCTACAACACTACCACATACAGCTACAAAAAAGACCAGGGTATCCACAACACAACTAGGGTCAGCCACAACCCAACAAGGGTAGGCCAAAGCCACAACCAGGAGAAGGCCACAACACAATCAGTTGGCCGCGTAACGACAACCAGGGTAGCCCGACACACCCAGAGTAGCCACAAAACAACCAGGGCAGCCAAAAGACAATCAGGGTAGCTTCAAACACCACCAGGAGCCACTAACAACATCCAGGGTACCACAAGACACCAACCAGGGTAGCACAACACAAACAGTGTAGCTACAACAGCAACCAGGGTAGGCCACAAAAACATCCCAGGCACACAGCACAACACAACTAGGGTAGCTACAACACAAACAGTGTAGAGCTACAACACAACCAGGTAGCCACAACACATATCCAGGGTAGCCAACAAAATCCATGGTATCCACTGCACAACAACCAGAGTAACCCAAATGACAAGCTTGGTAGTCAGAACGCAACCAAGTAGACACAACACAGCACGATAAACCCACAAGCATAGACCAGGCAGACCTCAACACCAACCAGGGTAGCCACTACACAGACCATGGGTACCCACCACGCAACCAGAAGTAGCCACTTTACAGACCAGTGATAGCCACAACACAACCATTGTACCACAAACACAACCAGGAAGCCACTACACAACCATGGTACCTACGAACACAACCAGGTAGCAGCAGACCCACCAGGTTAGCACTACATTCAAACAGAGTACCACAACACAACCAGGGTAGACGCAACACAACAAGGAAACCACAACAGAACCAGGTAGCCACATACACACCAGGGTAGCCACTACACAACCAGGGAAGCGACAGAACATACCCAGGATAGCCACTGCACAACCAGGGTACCACAACACCCCCGGGGTAAACAAAAACCTGGAGCCACAACACACCAGGGTAGCCACAAAAAACCGGAAGCCACAACACACCCGGGGTGCACAACCACCGGGTACCAGAACCCGGGAGCCACAACAAAACCCAGGTTAGCCAAAAACACACCGGGGAACCCCACAACACAACAGGTACCCAAAAACCCAGGGTAGCCAAAAAAACCCAAGGCCAAAAAAAACAGTTGCCAAAACAAAACCAAAACCCCAAACCACCCCAAAAAATACCAAAAAAAACCAAACCAAAAAAAATTGCCACAAAACAGGGTTCCCAACACACCAGGTCCCACAACACAAAAGGGTACCAACACAACCAGGGAACCACAACAAACCGGGACCCAAAAAAAAAAGGATCAAAAAAAACCCCGGGAAGCCACAACAAAACAGGAAACCCAAAACCAACGGGGGACCCACACCCCCGGGGGAACACAAAAAAACCAGGTCCAAAAAAACCAGGGACCCACTACAATCAGGAACCAAACAAAACCAGGGTAGCCAAAACAAAACCGGGGAAAGCCACAACAAAACCCAGGGAACCCACACAAAACCGGGGTACACAACACAACCAGGGTGCCACAACCAACCAGAAACCCCCACAACTCCAGGTAGCCAAAAAAAGGGATGAAAAAAGGGAAAAAAAGGGGGGGGGGGGGGTAACAACACAACCAGGGTAGAACAATTCAACCGGGGTAGCCACAACACACAAGGTACCACCAAAAACGGGGAGCAACAAACAACCAGGTCCCCACAACACAACCAGGGTAGCCACTACACCCCCAGGGTAGCCATAACACAACCGGGGTACCCAAAAACAACATAATTATAAAAACCCTCAACACAAAAAAGGGTTTACCACAACACAAGTGGGGGAGCCACTACAAAAACCGGGTACCCAAAAAAAACAAAAAAGAAAGGGTAGCCACAACAAAAACCAAGTAGCCACAAAACAATTTTATCCCCACAACAGAATAGGGTTACCGGGTTTCCCGGGGTTTTTCCCGGGGGTAAAAACGCCCCCGGGGCCCGGTCCGGACCGGGGCCTCCCGAGGGGATCGGGGCCTATAAAACAAAGGGCGGTTTATTTGGGGCCCACGCAGTCCAACTTTACGAGTTTACCCCCGGGCTTACCCGGCCAGCCCGGGGGCCCCCAAACCCTTAGGTGTTTTCCCTTGGGTGTGCCAATGGCCCCCCTTTCCTTTTTACTGGGGGGATTTTCCCTTTGGGGCCGGGCCAGTTTTTTTAACTTTCGTAGGGAGGGGTTTGGGACCATTCCTTCCAAGTTTTTCCCCAAGTGTAGTTTTATGATATATTTTCCCTTTTTAACTTTCCCAAAACGAGTAAAAAGTCAATTGCTTCCAAGGGGTTCCCCAGTACCCACTACATAACCGGGGTCCCCAAAAACCCCAACCCGGGGTGGGGCCAAAAACTAAAACCAGGTTATCCACAACAAACAAGTGTAGCCACAACAAAACCCAGAAGCCAAAAACAACTAGGGTAACCACACAAACCGGGGTAGCCACAACGAAACCCAAAGTGTAGTACAACACAACCAGGGTAGCCACAGCAAAACCAGGTAGCCACAATTAAAACCATTTGTACCCGAACCAACCGGGGTTTAGCCCCCAATAAAAACCATTGTAGCCAAACAAAACCAGAGTAGCCATAACCCCAACCCAATTTACCCAAAATTTACAACCAGAGTACCCCAAAAACGCAACCAGGGTACCCCACAACAAAAACCAGGGTACCCCCAACACAAGGGGGTTTGGCCATTTGCACAAAAGGTACCCAAAACCAAAACAAAATGTTTGCCAAGCACTTTCGGGGAAAACCAAAAAACCCCAACCAGGGTAACCACAAACACAACCGGGGTAGCCAAAACCCCAAAAAACAGGAACCCAAAACACAACCAGGGAAAGAAAACCCAAAAATTTCCCAGGGTACCCAACAGCAAAACCGCGGTGGCCATTTCAAAAACCACGGTACCCACGCAAAACCAGGTACCCACAACACAACCAGGGTACCACAACACAACCGATTTCCCACTACACGCCATTTTTAGCCACCCTAAAACCCAGGTAGCCACAACAAAAACCGGGGTTTTGCCAAACACGCCCCAGAGTAGCCACAACACCCCCAGGGTAGCCAAAACACAACCAAGTACCACAACACAACCAGGGTAGCCCCCAAACAACGAGGGTAGCCACTACACCCAGTTTTGCAACACCACAACCATTTTTAAGCCACAACAAAACCAGGGTAGCCACAAAAAATCCGGGGTAGCCACTACACCCCGGGTCCCCAACAGCACAACCATGGGGCAACAAAACAACCAAGTACCCCACAACACAACCAGGGAAACCCACAACACAACCAAGTACCCCCAAAACCCAACCAACCAGGTTTGCCAAAACACAACGAGGGTACCCTACACAACCAGTTTAAGCAACCCAAAACCAGGGTACCCAAAAACAATCCAGGGTACCCACAACACATCCGGGTAGCCAAACAAAAACCAGGGGGGGGCTACAAAAAGGCACGCCAAAAAAATTTTTACGACAAATTTAATTAAAAACCCCAACGAAATTTAAACAACATAAGAAATTGAAAAACAAACAACGATGCTTGAAAAACGAAATTACAAGCAACACAATTGAAAAAAAAATAAGTTTTTTGCAAAATAATAACGGAACGCGGGCACGGCACACGAAAAACAGAAAAAGGAAGCATTTGTATTTAAAAAACAAACAAAGCCCAAAAAGGGCACAAGCAACGTCAATGAAACACGGGTTAAAAACTTTTTAAAAAAAAAAAGAAAAGGAAATTAAGCACAACGTCAACACAAGCCCCATTTTTAAAAAAGAAAAAAAGAAAATTATAACAAAAAACCAAGGCAGTCATAAATAGCAATAAAATCGGTTTACACATTGAAAAACAAAAAGCAACTACCTTACAACCAAAAAAACGACTTTAAAAAACCACAAGAAACAATTGCAGCAAAATTTGAATAATATTTCAAAAACAATCAACGACTTTAAAACACAATAAAAGACATTTCAAAACAAAAGTCCCTTACAACACAAGCAACGACACTACAAAACAAACAACGACCCTTAAAGAGACAAACAACGTCATTTTTTTTGGCCCTAAGAGTCATTTGGGAGGTCAGGGAAACCATTTTGTAGGTTTGGGGAGTAATTTTTTTAGGTGCGGAAGTAATTTTTTATATTGGGAGTAAAATTTTTTAGTGTGCTTCACCCCATGTTACTGTGTGAAGAACACAAAGGCACAATACCGTGACTGGAAAATTTTCAAAAAATTTAAAGCTATGCACAAACTAAAGATGTGTTTCCCGGGCCGACTTAGACCCCTTTACAAAATCAAAACCCAAAAACACGAAGGGGGGGGAACTATATATATTGGAAAAGGGGGTCAGGGACGGAAAAAAAGAAGGAAGAAAAAAGAAGTAGTGATGAGGGAACGCTGGTAGTGGGGGTATGGTTTTGAAATGTAGGGGAAAAATTTTAGTGGCAAAAGAGACAGAAAGGGAGTGAAGGGGGAAAAAGGGGGGCCAAAAAAGTGGTAGAAATGGGAGTAGTTTAAAAAGAATTTGGGTCAGTCTAAAAAAATAAGTTAAAAGGGGCACTGCAGGGGATAGGGGGCCAAAAAGGGAAGGGCCAAAATTTACAGGGGGAAAAACTGAAGGACAGAAAAGACTTAGGCCGAACAAGAAAAAAAAAAATGAAAAAAAGGGAAAAAAAAAGGAAAAAGGGGAAGAGGGGGAGGGGGAGGAGAAAAAAGAAAGGATTTAGGGGAAGTCAGTGATTTCTGAAGTTTGGGCAAATCCACTACTTCCACTACCAGCCCCTTTCCACTACGGCACTTCCCTTTTTCTTCCCCCCTCTTGGGTTTCCCCCCCCCGTTCCCCTCGTCTATAAATATACTGGGTTTTCCTTTACTCTTTTGTGTTAGTGTGACTTTTTAAATTGGGCCAAGTTTAACCGAAAATCACGTAAGCTTCTCTCTCCTTAAAGAAAAAAGGGTTTTTTGTATATTACCCTGTGCAGTACTGAGTGCTCAGTTCCCAAATAATGAATACAGTTAAAAGTGGCCCCCAAATTTCAGATTAAATGAGTCCTTTTTCCCCGTAAATTAAACGATAACTAAAGAATCGGAAAGCAGTTGTAGTTTGTGCGGGGTCCCCCATCTGGTAAGGACTTGGGCAGGGAAAACCCACAACAACAACAAAAAACAACAACCCAAAAAATATAGTGTTGTGCAAAGCGCAGCCCCGCCCCAAGTAGCCCCCAAATAACTTGCCCAGGTTGCCTTCCCAAAAGGGGCTGAAATTTTTTAAACCCATCGAATAAGGCGTCCTCGGTAAAAGCAAATATTTTTTGGGGTTTAAAACAAACGAAAATGAAGCAAAAATGTTTCCCAAAAAAAAAAAAAAAAAGGAAATCTTTCCCCCATTACACTTAAAAATCCCAAAAAATTTCCCTTTATTTTTTACTTTTTAAACCCCTTTAGATTCTATTTTAAAAAAAAATTACATTCCCTTTTAAAAAAAAATTTTTTAAATTTTTTGATAAACAAAAGTCGAAAAAAAGGCAAGAAATAGGGAAAATTTTCCCCCCCAAAACAGCTGAAAAATTTAAATTTAAAAAATATTCGTTATTAAGATGCACCGCCATTTAGGGATTGAGATATTCACTAATTATTACGTCTGCAAACTGACATTTTCACAACTTAATATGAGTAACACACTGCATTTATAATAAAACCCAAAATTAGTAAAATTTTGAAGCCGATCACAAAAGGGAGTCTTCTTTTATATGATCTGATTTACGATTCAAGATTTTTAATATTTCTTAAAATTAAAATTTGCATCTATTGGCTAAATCATTTGGAATCATACTTATTTTGGAATGCATCGACAATAATATTTTGATTAGAAGTCTGTTCGTTGGATATTGAATCAAAAGTTATTATCACTATTTTTTGATAGGATGTTCCAGAGATGGAACACATCAACAAGGGGTCCCCAATTGGAAGCTGAAGAACCAGATGAGTCACAGGGATGTTAGGAAGTATTTCTTCAGTCACAGAGTTGTCAGGATTTGGAATAGACTGGAAAGGGAGGTGGTGGATGCAGGATTCATACATAGCTTTAAGAAGAGATATGATAGAGCTCACGGAGCAGGGAGGGAGTGACCTAGTAGCAACCAGTGAAAAGGCGGAGCCAAGATGTATGACTCAACTCCGGCAACCACAATTAGGTGAGTATACACATACACATAGTCTGACAAGCGATGTAGTGGAGGCAGGAACTATACATGTTTTAAGACGAGGTATGATAAAGTCATGGAGCAGGAGGAGAGAGGACCTACTAGCGGTCGATGAAGAGGCGGGGCCAGGAGCTGAGTCTCGACCCCTGCAACCACAATTAGGTGAATTAGGTGAGTACACACACACACACACACACACACACACACACACTACACACCACACACACACACACACACACACACACAAAAGCAGAGGTATGATAAAGCTCACGGCCAGGGAGAGTGACCTAGTAGCGATCAGTGAAGAGGCGGGGCCAGGAGCTCGGACTCGACCCCCGCAACCTCAACTAGGTGAGTACAACTAGGTGAGTACACACACACACACAAACTCAAAGCTTTTACCACATTAAAGGGTAAAAAATTCGAATAAAGATAATTGGAAACGATTTTTGGCTAAATTGTTAAGTGGACCTTCAAAATGCCGACTCCATGCTCTCCGAAACGCTGTAGCTACAGTAGTTTCTTGGACAGCCTAAATAGTTTTTATAGTCTCTCGCGCACTGGCGGGAGATTCGTCTGTAAAAACTTGCATTTGTGGTACGGGTGGTGCCTTTGCTAACCTCCTATGGTGTAAAATATACCTAGTTAGAATGAATCTTATTGTAGCCAGCTGGCTCAGTGGCAAAACGCGTCGGTCTGGAGTTTTATGACTCTCTGACGCGGGTTCTTCCCCGCCCGTGGTATGGTTTACTAGCCGATACTTTAATCATTTCCAAAACCTGGGCTGCACTTTAAAACCGAACATACATGTTACACTTCTGCGTGTTTTCTAGGAATTCATTAAGACTTGTATTTCCTCCTCCCCCAAGAACATGTTCAATTGTTTTATCCTTGTAAGTGGGTTGTGGATAAGGCGTTCCCTTGATTTCGTTAACCAATTTTGAGAAAGTAAACAGTTATTCAACCTTTTTATTTAGTTAAATGCATAAGAGTGAGACTATGAAATTTGTTTACTAAACATGCTTATCAGGGACGACCCACAAACGTGTCTTCAGGGTACATAAAAAGTAATACATATAATTCGCAGTTTGTACATTATTTTTCTAACCGTATGATCAGTTTTTTCTTTAAAAATCTCATTTAATTTGTAGCCCCAGTCTTGGAGATGAGATTTTTCTCGATCATGTGTAGGATGAGAGCAGTGAGCATCAGTGGATATTCCCTATTGATATTTCCTATTGCCCATGATGTCAACATGAGCAATAGATTTTTGAGCCACTATATTCGTTGTTGACCCAGATCTTGTGAAACAACAAATGCGACACTATTGCTTGTGTTTCAGAGATCCTTTAAACAAACTCATTACGTAGGCGATAGTGCATAGGCACGAGGTTAAAGGGATACAGGATTACGATCGGCTTTGAGAGCCCTTGTCAACAATGTGGCATAAAAAGACCAAACCTAATTTTTTTGACAGATGGGACAGACTTCAAGTATTAGAACATTTACCCGAAGTTCATATCAAAGGTATGTGTGGGGAAATTAATCACCATGTTCGGTTTTAATGTTCAGAATATGATAAAAAAAAGCACAGACTATAATAAATCATTAGCAAAAGATGAGAAAAATATGTAAAATAAATTAACAAACAAATTTTTCGTGATACGTGCAATTTGCTTGGAGGTCTCTGCTCCTCCAGATGACTACTCGAGTGGGGATGTGGAGCGATTAGTTGTGTTAGGTCAGGGATGTTTATTGTCACTGCATTTGCTTGTGGGAATCAACGTCCTAGTGTTCCCCTTTGTCTCTGTCAGGTGAAATTCTGTTATTGTGTTTGTTGGTAGAGCGGATGAACTGGGTTGAGGTCTGTCTGAATACGGGTTTTGGTACTGTTTATGTGTCCCCAAAACAATCGAAAAGAAAGTGCTGTAACAAAAATGATTATTTTGTTTGACATATTGGCAGTTACTATTCACAATCAGCCACAACACTGAACATAACAGAAAAATAACTCATACAAAAAAATGTAAACTATAA
>NW_026506973.1:0-35096 GCF_026875155.1 Cherax quadricarinatus | reverse complement strand
TGTGGGTAGAAAGGGGTTTAGTTTATAGGTAATACAATTTTAAGAAAAAGAGGATAAATAAGTACAACAAAGATATGATGTTAAGAGGGGGCGAAATGACAGTAGTATTGTTGGATTATAGTATTATGTAAAGTGGTAGATAAAAGACTGTTGAGTAGACTTTCATGATTGTACATGTTTATAAAGGGGTAATAAAGGGGCCAACAGATATATCAGATCACTTTCTCGTTGTTGTAGCTGACCACTGAGAGAGTATAAGGTAGATGGGATAGCAAGGAGAATAGAAGGCATCAGGGAAAGAGAGGTGAAGGTTTATAAACTAAAAGAGGAGCGGCAGGTTAGAGGGAAAGATATAAACAGCTATTGGCGAGGAAGATGGGCTAATGTGAAGCATAGGCAATGGGGTCGAAGACCGTATGGGGTAGGTTTAAAAAAAAATGTAGTTGTTAGAGTGTCACAGCCGTTTGTGATAAGGTTAAAAAGTGGGGTGCAGGAGTTGAAAGTGCTGCGATTTGTTATGCATAGAAGAAAAAAGTAGAGTAGTAAAGTGGAGAAAAAAGTTAGCATATGAGAATTTTATTATATAACAAAGTAGAAGTGATGCAAGGAGGGAAGATGTATATGGAGATAAACGATGAGAGGATTAATTGAGAGTGGTGAAAGCCATGTAAAAAGAGATGCAAATGAGATGAGTGGTGGGAGATGTTTATCAGGCAAAATTTGTTGAGAAAATAAGAAAAAAGATTAGGAGTGAGATAAACAAGGTGAAGCCAGAACCAAATGGATCTTGTCATTTAAAAAATAGGAGAGGATATTTATTAAATTGGAGAATTAGAGGTATTGGTGAAGATGTAGGGATAATATATTTGAGGAATTGTTAGAAATGTATGATGAAGAATAGGGAATGCTCTGTGCTTTCTGTATAGGGCAAGGAGGAATATACAAGATCCCTTTATTAGGTTCTTGTGTAGAGTGAGGTAAAGCATCAGTTTGATGGAGTGTGGGGTGGGGGCAAGTTCTGAGGCAGTAGTTAAAATGAAAGTGGGGTAAGGCAGAGAGAGAGAGCCGGGATTGAATGGGATAAAGAGGAGAAATGTTAAAAGCAGGTGGGGATATAGTATTTTGGAGATGTTGGCTGCAATTATTTTAATAAATGTAAGGAAGAGGTAAGTTACCTAGGATTGCAGAGAGGCATGCATATTTCCTTTGTTAAAAAGGCAAAGGGGACAAAAGGGAGTGGGCAAAAATTATAGATGGGATAATTCTGTTGATTATACCATGTAAAGTGTATGGTAGAGTTAAATTGAAAGAATTAAAGCGAAAGCCCATGCTTACAATGAATAATCATAATTAACCAGAGTCTTTAGTGAAAGTGGTAGGGGGTGTATCTCTCTCAACAAGACAACAACGGGAAACGGAACAACAAACGCCACAACAATCAACAAACAAACTGGAAAACAAAACAACGGTGGGAGGAGGAGGAGGAAAAGATGAGAGATACACCCCCTACCTTTCCTAAAGCCAGCCTTGGTTCATGTGAATCTGGGCTATCCCTATTCCTCATTCCCTTGTTAACCCATTTAAATTCTATCAATAATAACTCTACCATACACTTTAACTTTACCAGGTTCTAACACAACAGACTTAACCCTCTAAATACGATTGTTTGCAACTCCCTTTATTCCCCTATGCCTTTATACAAAGGGAACGATGCATGCCTCTCGATGCTTCTCACTGCCCCAATCCCTAAGGTACCTTAAAAAAACCCCTCTCCAATTCATACATTTATTAAATAATTGCAAAAACCAACCACTACCAAAACTATATCCCAACCTGCTTTAAACCATTTCTCTCTCTTTATATCATCCCATCAAATTCCATCCCGGCTTCCTACACCCACCACACAAACCTATATACCGCCCTTGGTCATTTTACCTAACGCCTCACTCAGCGAAGACTTCCCCCAACATCCACAACTGGCCTCATTTTCCTACACTCCTACAAGATTTTATTCCTCCTGCCCAATACACGAAATCAACACAGCTTTCCCTATCATTCATCACAATTAACAATTCCACAAAATATTACCCTCCCATCTTTCCCAATACCTACCATCTAATTCTCCATTTAATATACTTCGGCTCTCCTCTCCTATTTTTAAACGACAAATCCATTAGTTTCTCTAGGCTTCCTTTTAATAGCTCAACCTCCTAAACTTTTTCTTATTTTCAAAACAAAATTTGTTGATAACATCTCTACACCCACGTTCTCTCATTATGCGCTCTTTTTTAACATTGCTATCAATTTCACCTAACTCTCTTAACCACACACTTTTTCTCCATATACCTTACCATCACTTGCATCACTTCGCTAACTACTTTTGTAAAAACTTCTCATATGCTAACTTTTTCTCTTTCTTCTCCCACATATGCTAACTTTTTTCTCCCTTACTACTCTCTTTTATTAACAACATCATCATTCCACATTCCACCAATCGCTGCTCCCTCTTCCCCCTCACACCCGCAAACCCACTTCCCTGTAACCAAACCACAAACATAAACTTTCTGCTGAAGACACTCTAATGCACTACATTTTTTTAACCTACCCCATACGTACGCCCATAAACGTCTTCGACCCCATTGCCCTATGCTCTCCCGATTAGCCCATCTATCCTCCAATAGCTGATTTAACTTTCCCCTAACTGCCTTCCCACTTCTTAAGTTTAATATAAAAAACCTTCACCTTCTCTCTCCCTGATGCTTCTATTCTCCTTGATTTCCCATCTACCTTTTACTCTCAGTGTAGCTACAACTAGAAAGTGATCTTTGATTAATATCTAGTGGGCCCTCCTTTAGTAAACAGTACATCCTGAAGTCTACTGCAACAGTCTTTTATATCTACCAATACATAAACCAACAACAAACAACTGTCATTTCCGCCCTATACATCATATACTATGTAACTTATTTATCCAGCTGTTTTCCCTTAAAATATGAAGTATTACCTATAACTAAAAACACACCCTTGTCTATTCTTATACAAAGTTCAATCAAAGGGCCTTGGCTCGTCTATTTCCCATTAATCATTTACCACCTGGCACCACCTCTTACATATATATGGACGGGGGGAAGGCAACGGGATGTGGGGGGACGGGGCGGGGGGGGGGGGGGCGGGGGTGTATGTAGGCAAACACATACAACCCTATCAAAAAGTTTCATCCTACAACTCTTTAGAGCAATCTCAAGGTCCCCTACCGACAATTACTCATCTCACTTTGTGGTTCAAATGCTCCAAACCAAAGTCACTATAAAACACCCTCTCCCAAATAAATCTCTCTCATCTCCCCCTGTGCAATTCCATTCTCTCGCTCTTCTCCAGTGCCTACACCTTATATGACCCACTTCCTCGCCTCGGCATCCAACCTGTTACTTAATTAATTAATATTTAATACTATCCACATAATTCTGCATTTACACCATTCCATATTCTCCTTTCTCTTCTCCTTTTCCCCTCCTTCAATAGACTCATCATTCAACATTACTGCGTTAAGCTGACTGCTACCAGGTCCTTCCTTTGCTTCTAACCTCTCTCAGTACTCCAGATTTATAATTTAATATTTAATTCCCATTTATTTCCTCCCCCCGCACCGAAACCGTTTTACTCCCCTACCCCCTTCAGCTTATGTTTCGCTTTTTAGGGCCAGAGGACCATCCAACTTCTTTTCATTCATAACAACAGCAATCAACTGTTTCCTTGTCATCTGCACTAACATCCCACGAGGCACAGTTCAAAGCTATATCCCCAGTTTTTTATAAAGTTTTTTCTTTCTTCTTCTTTTTGTAAGAAGTAAAATGGTCCTACAGGATGAAGGGGTTACTTTAGCCCATTGCTCCCCGGCATATTAAGGAGGAAAGGAGTCTCCACATACGACACGCATGGCTTATGGAGTACGAGGAAAAAGATTCTTTTTGTCCCTTCCACTTCCCATGGACAATTAGTAAGAAATAGAATGAAGAACAAGACTATGTAGAAAAAGGAAAAACTAGATGTATATATATATCATGTGCAATGTCTGTGAAGTGTGACCAAAGTGTAGAAGTAAGTTGGAGTAGCAGCAAGATATCCCTGTTTAGCCCTAGCTGTGTTTATGAGACCGAGAGAAAAGACAACAGAAACAAGACACCAGCAAATCCCTCTGACCTACCATCATGCAAAACAGTTTACAAGGATCTGTTTCATCACAGTCATCTGGCAGGGATGGGTAAGTACTTCTAGTGGAGTCCCTGGGTGGTTTGCCTTACCTACCCAACAACCCTGTTTGTGATTTTGGTGTGGTGTTAAGGGACATAAAACAACGTCCAGATTGTCCTTCTTTCTAGTATCAAAAGGTCCAAAAAGTTGGAAGATGTTTATAAAAGACTGTAAATTGACCAAGCAACTTTCTGTTCAGGAAACAGTTAATTGGACTTCAATTTGTATATAACCAATTTACCGTTTACGAGACAACACCCAACTGGAATGCAAACATGTATAAGGTCAGTTTTCTGCTAAGGAGGGGGGTGTGGGGGTGGGGATGGGGGGGGGGGGGAGAGGTTTTGTTACGCCTTAATCATTTAAAAGAAACTCAATCCTATTCCTTCTGCTATAAACCTTTTCCAGAGCTACTTAGGGCCGTACAGACACCTTTTCCTACCATCCGTGTGTTACATTAGGTCTAAATGGGTTCACACACATGATGCGAGGTTATGGTCTGAAAAGGAGATGAGCCGTACTAATAGCTGAATAAAGCCTCCCATCAACTATTCTCTTCTTCTTTGCAACAAGCACCGCGACTAATAGGTAATGTAAAAAGTGCCAATTTCTATTTCTTATTTTCCTTGTCTGGAGGTTGACCCTATTTCACAATCGAAAATCCGAAAGCTGGACATAGGTATATTTCATGAGGGCAGGTCCGCAGATCTTCCTCTTGTCCTGTAGAGTTCAGAGAAGTCTCCCATCGAAAGTTCGAGTATGAGACAATGTCTCGTGAATATTCCGTGGGATAAAAAAACCAGTGATGCTACTCTCGAAAGCCGGGTATTAGGTATCACCGGTTCAACAATGTTTAGATTAAAGTGAAGTATATCACCTCCGATAACCATAAATGTCTTGACCTAGGGCTCAGTTCAGACCAAAGGCACAGCAGGCTCTCCCTACTGTCCATCCTTTGATTTTCCTCCCTGACTTTAATCCTTTAGATATAAATCGAAGGACTCCTTTGTTCAATTTACCAACGTAATTTTCCCTTCTCTTCAGAAATTGGCCATAGTGCCCTGCTAAACCAAAATCAAGTGATCCAAAGGAAAAACCTTTTCATATAAATTTTGAAATAAATAAAAAGGTATCTTGTAACAAGTCAGTATTCCAAGAATTAAATTCAGATGAGATAGACTATTAATTCCATCCTAGTTGATCCAAGTCAATGCAGAGGAGACTGTTCTTTAAAAAATGGCTCATGACCTGCCATTGGTCGGACTTTTTCTCTTCTCCGCATCGTAAAAACCTTATATAAAATTAGGAACCCTATTTAATTTTGGTTTGGGGGGGCCAAAAAAAAATGTCCTCAGATGTGTCACTACTTATTGATAGATCTGTAAAGTTTGCCAACAGTTATCCTCCCGGAAGGTACCAGGTCGAGTACACACACACCTATTGTCAAAAATGCCTTATCTTTACGGTACCGTTTGAAAAGAGGTAGCATTGACAAAATGCGTTGGTCCTTTATATAATATTCTCCACTTTTCATCTGGGGGACATAGATATATTAATTAACATTAGGTTGATTTATGCTTCGAGTTTCCCTGAAGACATACCCTTAAGAGACCCATAACCCACTAAGGAGGTGGCTGAAATCGTATGCCCTTTTGTGTCCATCTTCACTCCAGAAGTGGGAATCCCGTAGAGAAATTTTGGTCTGACCAGGGACAATTCACCATCTGACTTAATGCACATCTATACCAACTTCTGGAGTGAAGCCTCTCTTCACCACACCCTATTATCCCAGCTGTAATGGGAGGATTGAGCGCACCAGCATTCGAATTCTCAAGTCCATTTTAAGGAAACTTTTGCTCCACTTACTTAAACCTAAAGGAGTGGGCATCGTTTTTACCCCTCCCTGTGCTTTGTTTTGCCCATGAGGGAATTCACCAAGTGACACTTGGGGTTTTCCCCCCCTTTTCCTCCTTTTGAAACTTCTCTATGGTAGACAGGCCAGAGAGGCCATTGTCCATACCTTCAGACTTTATGGACAAAGAGGAAGGTAAATGCTGAAGTTCAGTCTTCCTTAAACAGTTTTATTTTATTTCCATTCGGACCTTAGGATCACAAACTTGACGAGACCCTATTGACATAGATTCGAAAAACTTAAGTTTGTCAATGGACCTAGAACAAAAAAATATTTTTGATTTCCAAAAGTTTTAGCGAAGTTTTAAGAGTAAGGGATGAAGTTCCCTTGTAACTTTTGGCCGATCAGTCAAATAAATTATTAGATAGCATGGAAAGGTCCATGATAAAGTATTTAAAAGTTTGTGGGAAAGTTTGACTACCTCATAGAAGTAAGTCAAGGGGAAACCTAAGCCTTTATCATATCAACATCCTTAAGAAATATTACCGACAAATACGGTTAACTGCCTTAATATAACTTTGACTTATTTTTTTTCCTTTTCCCTCCTCTTCTCCACAACGAACTTGATAAGACAAGACTCAAGAAATCGTAAGACAACGATTGCAATAAACCAACCCCCGGGCCGGATTGAACCGCGCTTCATAAGATGTCTCAAAACCCCAGCCCGTCGCTTTAAAGCCACTAGACCAGCTAGCCACAATAAGATTTCATACCAAATATGATAAAAATCTACACCATAGGAAAGTAAACATGCATTTTGTTGGTCACAAGAGGTGGCCTGTGCTAACTTCCAATGGGTGTAGAAATATACCTAGTTTGGATGAATCTTATTGGCTAGCTGGTCTATGGATAACGCGGACGGGCTGGAGTTTTTGAGACTATTACCTCTGGGTTCAATCCCGGCCGGGAGTATGGGTTGATGAAGAACAACTGAAGAATTGTAAAGTGGTGGTAAAATTGACCACCGTCTAACTTAGAATATTGATGAAGAACTACATGACTTTGGTGACTCTTGACCACTCGGGCGAAACCAACAAATATAATAATGAATCTTTGGATGACTAATAAGAGACATGAACTACTTTAATGTGTGAGTAAACTTTTTCAGACGTCTTTACGGGATATTCCCCAGGTGTTACCGGCCGCCACCACGGTATGTCCATAAGATTGACTTAGTGACTGGACAATCCTATCAAACGAAAATTATAACACCCAGTTTCCAGTTCACCTTAGGGATGCATTGAACCGAGAGGTAGTACAAATTATTAAAACTAAAAGATCATTGGGAACCTTCAGTATCTCTGCATATTGCTCACCACCCGTAGTTATGGTTAAGGAAGGAGGATAAAATTCCAAAATTAGGACTTGCTATTGACTTTCCGAGCCTTAATGCTATAAAACTCGGTGGGATGCTGAACCTTGCCCTTGATAGATAGCGATCTAAATCCACAAATTTTATGACGCTTCCGTCTTTTCATAGACTGATATATTGCGCAGGGCATATCATCATGTATGTTAGGATAAGAAAAAAGAAGAAGAGAAAATATAAATCCTTTTTCTTTTCAAATCAGTACCAAACTGCTTTTTCCGCTACCCACCAAGGACTGTTCAGAAATAGAACAATGTCCCTTTGGAGTTTGATACTGCCTGTGATACAAATGAGAAAGGTTCTTGGGGTAATATGCCAAAATGTTTCAGTTTATTTGATAAAAACATTTACGTAATGACAATCCACGGTGGGGGCAAGCATAATCCAAACTTACATCAGTTTTTTTGCGGTAAGTTAACGCTCACAATTGTCGCAACTGGCCGAATCCGAAGAAATGCATCTCCTAGTGTATAACAAGATTATATTATCTCTGACTGGATACTTTTCAAATAAAACACTCTCTGCAGAGCCTCGATTCCCAGTAAGGGTCACAAGCTTTTATTAGAATTTAAAAAAAATTCCCTCAAAACCCAAGAAGCTCATTGCTTAGTCTTTCTTGGTTCAGGTAATTTTTAATGCACGTGGTTTAAATCGCGAAACCCTTACTTATCTTACCAGCATCTTATTCGACTTCCCTTAAAAAAATCTTAAGGAACCTCTTGAACTTTCCGACGTACTCGGGAAACGTTTTAATGAGATTAAAAGTATCTCTTCCTAAAAGGAAAGACCCTATACATAAGATTGCTCCAGATATTACTTACAACATTTTGGTTTTAGAAGGAACTGATGCCTCCAATACTGGGCTTAGGTGCAGTGGCTACTAACAGTAAGTAACCATGATGGTACTTACCTTCCCTGTATGCTCCACCTAAGCCAGAATCCCATCCCCACCCTCAGATAAACGAGATACCTCCAAAATAGAAAAGGAAATGTTTGGGGCCTTGTGTGTGGTAACACCAAACTTTTAAAAAAAAAAATTTATAATTGCTGGGAATAGAATTCATTTTAGTGAAACAGACACAAAAACCCTTTGATATACCAAAACTTTTATGGGAACCAACAGTCCGCCTCTTGAGTGGAGACATTGCGCACTCAAAAGGCTTTTTAAAAGTTTCATATTGTGTATATTCATGGTTCATCCAATTCTTTTCTACTGACTGGTTAAGTCCGTGACAGTCAGTAGAAGATTGGTTTGCCTTACGCGCGGCGCGACTTCCACATGTTAGGAACTTTTCCTCCCTCGCCTATCATTCTTATACTCCTGACTATAAGTCTTTGGTATGGGAGAGTGGAGGGAAGAAAGTTCAATGATCGGAGAGCGATATAGTAACAATAGTTTCTTGCCGGTTACTTGTTAAGGTAGGGGTACGTCCAGCTCCCCGCTATTTTAATCTCTAATAGTAATAAACAAAAAAATAAATCCCCCCCCCCTTTTTTACCCCCTCCCCGAAAGTGATAGTTTGCTTGCCGGTACTTGTTAAGTAGTCTAGCTCCCACTATTCCCGCCTTCCCCCCCCCACCCCGAAATGATGGTTTGATTGCTGCTGCTTGTTTAAGTTAGGGTCAGTCTAACTCTCACTATCCCTTCCCCCCCCCCCCGAAAGGTGACGTGTGGGGCTCCAGTCCAAACAGTATCACTAACTCATGCTCCCACACTACTTAAGTACATGCTGCCTGTATTCTAGTGGATTTATTGTTGAAAGCTCACTTTTGACCATAATATCTTGTCCTTTCAGTCCTGCTCTAAGTTGACTGTTGTAATAATCACTACGTCTTTTGGGTATGTACTTATCATGGATAGTGATTTCTTAAGCAGTGGGTAACCTCATTCCAGCTTGATTGACAGAGAGGGTCACCTGCCAATCAACGAGTAGAATTGAAGGAGACGGTCTACGATCTGAAATGTCACAAATTCCTGATCACTTACCTGTTTTTGTTTATGAAGGTAGCATGATATACCCCTCATCATTGCAGTGGAGTAAAACCTGTCTTTCCTGTCATCTGGAAGGATTATTGACGCGAGAAAATCTGTGAAGAATGAGCCGGTTGTTGTCATCAACACCTGCGACCCCCCCCATCATCGGCAACGGCTACGATTTCAACAACACGCCAGTGTCACCAACACCAGACACCGAAGTTTTATATATATATAATATATATATATATATAATATATATATATATGATAAATATAATATATATTATATTATATTTTTCATTTTCATTTTCTTAAGGTAGGATTAATATTTCATATTTAAGTTTTCTATATTTTAAATCAAATAATAAAGTGTTTATGTTGTCCAGTTTTTGTTTCTTTTTCTATTCCATTATTTCCCTGATGAGGAGCCAGCCTGTAATACTGACTGAAGTTGTTACATGGCTGAGTAAGCTTCAATGAGATGAAGGTTAAGGAAGTATGAGTATGACTGGTTGAAAAGGCTTACTCTATCCCGTAACAACTTCAGACAGTATTACCAGGCTAGGCTTCCTCATCAGGAAAATTAATGAATAGAAAAAGAACAAAAACTGACAAACATAAACACTTTATTATTTAGAAAATATTATATATAGAACACTTAAATATAAATATTAATCCTACCTTAAAGAAAATGAAAAATGAAAAATATAATATAATATATAATAGTATATATATATATATATATATAAATATATATATATATTATATATATAAATAACTTCGGTGTCAGGTGTTGGTGACAACTGCGTGTTGTTGAAAATCGTAGCCCCCCCCCGGTTCCCGATGATGGGGGGTGGGGTTCGCAGGTGTTGATGACAACCCACCGCTTCATTCTTCACAGATTTTCTTTCTCGCCGTCATAATCCTTCCAGATGACAAGGAACTACAACGGCAGGTTTCTCTCACTGCAATGATGAGGGTTATATCCTGCTACCTTCATACACAAACATGTAAGTGGATCAGAAATTTGAGACATTTCAGATCGTTAAAACGTCTCCTTCAATTCTACTCGTTGATTGTCAGGTGACCACTCTCTAGTCACATCACAAGCTGAAATGAGGTTACCCACTGCTTAAGAAATCACTCACCTGATAAGTACAATCCCAAAAGACTAAGTGATTAAACAACAGTTCAACATAGAGCAAGACTGAAGCGACAAAGTTTTATATTGGTCACAGTGAAGCTTTCAACCAATAAATCCCTAGAATACAAGGCAGGCCATGTACTTACAGTAGTTCTGGGAGGCCATGAGTCTAGTGATTACTAGTTTTTTGGACTGGAGCCCCCACACGTCACCTTGTCGGGGGGGGGGGGGAAAGGATTATTGAGAGTTAAGACTGACCCAACCTTAACAAGCAGCCAAGCAACAACAACACTTCTCGGGGTGGGTGGGGGGAAAGATGTGCGGGAATAGTGGGGATCTAGACTTACCTTAACAAGTACCCGCAAGCAAACTATCATCTTTCGGGTAGGGGGAAAAGGGGTGGGGGGATAGCGGGAGAGCTGGACTTACTCCCTACCATAACAAGTAAAACCGGCATGAAACTATTGTACTATAATCGCTACTCCTATCTATTGAACTTGTCTCCCATCACACTCTCCTACCAAGACTTATTAGTCAAGGAGTATAAAAGAATAGGCGAGGTAAAAGTATCTAACATGTGGAAAGTACCCGCGTAAGCAACCAATCTTCTACTGACTGTCGACGACTTAACCATTCAGAGAAATAATTTCTGAACCATTGATATACACAATAGTGTAAACTTAAAAGCCTTGAGTGCCAATGTCCCACTGCTCAAGAGGCGACGTTGGATTCCCTTAAAAGTTTTTCTAGTGATATCAAAGGTTTGTGGTCTGTTTCTAAAATGAATTCTTTTTCCCAGCAAATAAAATTTTTAAGTTTGGAGATACCCCACACAAGGGCCAAACATTCTTTGTTCTATTTTGGGAGTATCTCGTTTCTCTTCTGCGGGAAGGAGTTTTCTGGCTTAGGAAGCATACAGGGAAGGGAGTACCATCATGGTACTGTTAGTACACTGCACCTAAGCCAGTATTGGAGGCATCAGTTCTTAAACAAAATGGTTTTATTAATATCTGGAATCTTAAGTAAAAGGTCTTTAGAAAGATACTTTTAATCTCCATTAAACTTTTTTCCCCGAGCTACGTCGGAAAAGGATTCAAGAGGTTCCTCAGAATTTTTTTTAAAGAAGCGAATAAGAGCCTGTAAGAAGTAGGTTCGCGATAGAACCCGTGCCATAAAAATTTACAGAAAACCAGAAAGCTACGCATGAGCTTCTTGGTTTTGGGGAATTAAATCTAATAAGCTTTGACCTTACTGGGAAAGGAGCGGCAGAGAGTTATTAGAAAGTAATCAGTCCAAGATATCTAATCTTGTTATACCCAAGGAAGCATTTCTTCGGCTTGTGCAGTGAGACAATGTGAGCGAACCTACGCAAAACGATGTTTAATGTTTGGATATGCTTGCCCCACGTGGATGTCATTACGTAAATGTTATCAAAAAAAACGAAACATTTGGCATATTACCCAAGACCTTATCTCATTAGTCTCACATGGCAGTTAAATCAAACCAAGGAGCAAGTTTTCTATACTGCATCAGTCCTTGGTGGGTAGGAAAAGCAGTGTACAGCTAGAAAAAGGAGCTAAAATTAACTTGATGATATCCTGCGCAATATCAGTCTCTGAAAGACGGAAGACGTCATAAAAATAGTGTAGACCGCTATCTACAAGGGGCATATTTCACCATCCCACCGAGTTATAGCATTAAGGGCCTCGAAGTCATAGCAAGTCTAATATGAATTATCCTCCTTGCTTAACCATAACTACTGGTGAGGCAATATCAGATACTGAAGGAGTTCAATGATCTTTAGTTACTTTAATAATTTTGTCTACCTTCGTCAAATGCAATCCCTAAGAGGTTGAACTGGAAACTGGGTAATAATTTTTCGTTGATAGATTGTCCGTCACTAAGTCAATCTATATGGACTACCGTGGAGGTAACACCTGTAATATCAGAAAGACGTCTGAAAAGTACTCAGACATTAAAGTAGTTCGATGTCTCTTATGGTCATCCAAAGATTCATATTATTATTGTTGGTTACGGCCCGAGTGTCAAGAGCACCAAGTCATTAGTTCTTCATCATATTCTAAGTTAGAGGTGTCAATTACACACACTTTACATTCCTCGTTGTCTTACAACCAAATCCCGGCCGGGAATTGAACCCGCGTCCATAGTCTCAAAACTCCAGTCCCGTCGCGTTATCCACTAGACCAGCTAGCCCACAATAAATTCATGCCACTGGTATATTTTCCTATTCCTACACATAGGAAAGTAAGCACAGGGCAACCTCAGACCACAAATGCAAGTTACTTTCCTATGTTGTAGAAATATACCCCTATTTGGATGAATCTTATTGTGGCTAGCCTGGTCTATGGTGCTAACGCGACGGCTGGAGTTTTGAGACTCTATGACCGCGGGTTCAATCCCGGCCGGGGTATGGTTAAATTTGCAATCTGGTCATTACGATTTCTATTGATCTTGTCTTATCAAGTTCGTGTGAAAAACTAAGTCAAAGTTATTAAATGGCAGTTAAAACCGATTTCTTCGGTAAAATTTCTTTAAGGGATGTTGATATGATACAGCTTAGGTTTCCCCTTACTTCAATGAGGTAATCAACTTTCCCAAACTTATATACTGTTAAATGGACATTTTTCCATGCTAACTAATAATTAGTTTCGTTGATCGTTCAAAATAGCAAGACTTCACCCCTAACTTTTTAAAACTTCGCTAACATTTTGTAATCAAAATATGTTTTGTTCTGGTCCATTGACAAACTTAAGTTTTTTTTCGAACTATGTCATAGGTCTCGTCAAGTTTGGAATCTAAGGTCAAGGAAAAGAAAAACTGGTAAGAATAACTGAACTATCAGCATTTACCCGTCCACTTCATTAGTCCATCAAGTCGTGAAGGATGGACAATGGGATGGTGGCCTCCAGGCATGTCTACCATATAGAGAGAAGTTCAAAAGTGGAGAAAACCCAAAGAGTCCATCTGGGAACTTCCCGTCGATGGCAAGACAAAAAGCACAGGGTTAGGTATAGATGAGCCAACTCCAATTAGGTTGTTAAGGGAGCAAAGTATTTTCCTTTAAAATGGACTTGAGAATCGAAAGCTGGGCGCTACTCATTCCTTCCCATTACCAAGCTTGTGGATTAATAAATAGGGATGTGGTGAAGAGAGGTCTTCACCGTCCCATTTAAGAAGTTGAATATAGATGTTGCATTAAGTCCAGATGTTGAATTGTCCACGGGTCAGACAAAATTTCTCTAAGGTATTGGCCCACTCTCTGTAGAAGATGTTGGACTAAAAGGGCTTCAGCCACCTCTGTAGTGGTGTGTATTGGTCCTTTAAGGTATGTCTTCTGGGAAATCTCCGAAGCATAATCAACTAAGATATAATATATTATCTATGTCCCCTCAGAATGAAGGAGTGGAGATAAAGTACGCAACGAGGCTCAATTAGCTACTCTTTCAAACGTAACCGTAAAGATAGTCATTATGACAATGGGTACATCTGTGACCACTCGCCATGGTTACCATCGGGAGGATAACAGTTGGCAAACTTAACACGATCTTACAATAAGTAGTGTGACATCTGAGGACATTTTTGGCCCAAAGAATAGGTTTCCCCTAATTAATTTTATTTAAGCGTTTAATTAACGATGCGAGAAATGTCCGACAACTGGCATGCACGAGCCATTTTAAATAACATTCCTCTCTGCATTACCTGTGGTAGATCATCATCTAATATGAATATCTATCTATCTGCTATCTGAATTTAATTTGAATACTGACTTGTCAAGATACCTTTTTATTATATAATATATTCAAATTTATATGATAATTTTTTTCCTTTCTTTGCTACTATCACTTGATTTTATTTTGTCTTTAGTAGTGCGGGCAACGTATATGGCAATTCTGTTGCTTAAGAGAAAGGGGCAATTACGTTGTAAATTGACGAAGAGTTCCTTCGATATATTCTAAAGGCTTATAAAGTCAGGGAAAATCAAAGGATGGACAGTAGGAGAAGCCTGTGCTTTGGTCTGAGCCCTAGTCAAGACATTTATGGTATCGGAGGTGATAACCTTCACACTTTTACCATCTTACAAGTTGGAACCGGTGATCCAACTACCCCCACGCTTACTATAGTCTGCATCACAGTGTTTATTATAATCCCACAAGATCACACGAGACATATGTCTCAACTGATACTTTCTAGGGACTTCCTCTACTCTAGGATCTACAGAAAGTAAGTGATCTTGAAACACCTAATGACCAATCTTTATGGTGAAGAGAAGGTCAACCCAGGCAGGAAGAAAGGCCAGCCCGCTTTTACATTACCAATAAGGGTACTGGTGCAGAAGTGATGGGATCCTAGTAACGACGGCTTCAGACCAACCTGTGAAACCATTTAGGACCCAATGTAACAACGGATGGTAGAAAAAAAGTTGTCTGTTAACGGTGCCCAAGTAGTCCCTGAAAGTTATAGCAGAGGAATTAGTTTCTTTAAGATTAGGGGAACAGCTAAATCAGAAATGACTATAACATGTGCATCCAGTGACTCGTAAAATGGTAGATACATTAAGTCCAATAACTGTTCCTGAAGCAGATAATTGCTTGCATAACAGGTCCTTTAAAACATCTTCCCACAACTTTTTAGACCTTCTTAGAAGGAGAGGCACAATCTGGTGAGACGTTATGTTCCCTATAACACACACACAAAATGACCAAAACAGTTGGTAACAGCAACCCACCCAGGGAAGTACTATACCATCCTCGGCCAGATGACTTGAAACAGAAATCCTGTAACTGTTTTGCATGATGGTAGGATTGCTGGTGTCTTTTTTTTTTTCTGTCTCATAAACACGGCTAGATTAAGGGAATATATAGTCTTGCTACTACTACCATACTTAACACTTGGTCACCAACTTCACAAGACATGCACATGCATATAATATATATACATCCTATCCGTTTTTTTCTCCTGTTTTCTAACATAGCTCTTGTTCTTCTTTTTTTTCTTTCTATTGTCCATGGGGAAGGGAAAAGAATCTTTCTTCCGTAAGCCATGCGTGTCGTATGAGGCGACAAAAAGCGGGAGCAATGGCTAGTAAACCACCCCCTTCCCTGTAGGACATTTACTAAAAAAGATGAAGAAGAAAAACTTTATAAACTGGGATGCAATGATGTGCGTGATGAAGTGCAAGAAAGACAAAGAAAACAGCTGAGTTGCTGATGTTATGAAAGAAAAGAAGTTGGATGGCCCTGGCCCCTAAGGCGAGAAACAAAAGCTTAAGGGGGAAGGGGAGTTTCGGTGGGGGGGGGAAATAAATGGATAAAATCTTGAGTAACTGATTAGAGTTAGAGGCAAAGGAAGGGTACAGGTAAGTTGTTGTAATGGATGAGTTATAGAAGGAGAAAAAAATGAGAGATATATGGACTTGTGTAAATGCAAGAATTATTGGATTAAAAAGTAAAAGGTTGGATTGGCGAGTAAAGTGGGTCATATATAAGAGCGTGTATGCAACCTGGAGAAGAGAGAAATGGCAGAGAGGAGGAGAGAGAGATTTAGGGAGATGTTAAGTGACTGTATTAGGAGCCTTTGAACCAAGTGAGAGTCAGTAATTGTGGTAGGGGACTTTGAATGCCTAAAAGTAGGAGAAACTTGTTAGATAGGGTGTGGTAGGTAAGTTTGGTGCCAGTGTGTAAATGATAATGGGAGCCCTTTGATTGAACTTTGTGGGTAGAAAGGGGTTTAGTTTATAGGTAATACAATTTTAAGAAAAAGAGGATAAATAAGTACAACAAAGATATGATGTTAAGAGGGGGCGAAATGACAGTAGTATTGTTGGATTATAGTATTATGTAAAGTGGTAGATAAAAGACTGTTGAGTAGACTTTCATGATTGTACATGTTTATAAAGGGGTAATAAAGGGGCCAACAGATATATCAGATCACTTTCTCGTTGTTGTAGCTGACCACTGAGAGAGTATAAGGTAGATGGGATAGCAAGGAGAATAGAAGGCATCAGGGAAAGAGAGGTGAAGGTTTATAAACTAAAAGAGGAGCGGCAGGTTAGAGGGAAAGATATAAACAGCTATTGGCGAGGAAGATGGGCTAATGTGAAGCATAGGCAATGGGGTCGAAGACCGTATGGGGTAGGTTTAAAAAAAAATGTAGTTGTTAGAGTGTCACAGCCGTTTGTGATAAGGTTAAAAAGTGGGGTGCAGGAGTTGAAAGTGCTGCGATTTGTTATGCATAGAAGAAAAAAGTAGAGTAGTAAAGTGGAGAAAAAAGTTAGCATATGAGAATTTTATTATATAACAAAGTAGAAGTGATGCAAGGAGGGAAGATGTATATGGAGATAAACGATGAGAGGATTAATTGAGAGTGGTGAAAGCCATGTAAAAAGAGATGCAAATGAGATGAGTGGTGGGAGATGTTTATCAGGCAAAATTTGTTGAGAAAATAAGAAAAAAGATTAGGAGTGAGATAAACAAGGTGAAGCCAGAACCAAATGGATCTTGTCATTTAAAAAATAGGAGAGGATATTTATTAAATTGGAGAATTAGAGGTATTGGTGAAGATGTAGGGATAATATATTTGAGGAATTGTTAGAAATGTATGATGAAGAATAGGGAATGCTCTGTGCTTTCTGTATAGGGCAAGGAGGAATATACAAGATCCCTTTATTAGGTTCTTGTGTAGAGTGAGGTAAAGCATCAGTTTGATGGAGTGTGGGGTGGGGGCAAGTTCTGAGGCAGTAGTTAAAATGAAAGTGGGGTAAGGCAGAGAGAGAGAGCCGGGATTGAATGGGATAAAGAGGAGAAATGTTAAAAGCAGGTGGGGATATAGTATTTTGGAGATGTTGGCTGCAATTATTTTAATAAATGTAAGGAAGAGGTAAGTTACCTAGGATTGCAGAGAGGCATGCATATTTCCTTTGTTAAAAAGGCAAAGGGGACAAAAGGGAGTGGGCAAAAATTATAGATGGGATAATTCTGTTGATTATACCATGTAAAGTGTATGGTAGAGTTAAATTGAAAGAATTAAAGCGAAAGCCCATGCTTACAATGAATAATCATAATTAACCAGAGTCTTTAGTGAAAGTGGTAGGGGGTGTATCTCTCTCAACAAGACAACAACGGGAAACGGAACAACAAACGCCACAACAATCAACAAACAAACTGGAAAACAAAACAACGGTGGGAGGAGGAGGAGGAAAAGATGAGAGATACACCCCCTACCTTTCCTAAAGCCAGCCTTGGTTCATGTGAATCTGGGCTATCCCTATTCCTCATTCCCTTGTTAACCCATTTAAATTCTATCAATAATAACTCTACCATACACTTTAACTTTACCAGGTTCTAACACAACAGACTTAACCCTCTAAATACGATTGTTTGCAACTCCCTTTATTCCCCTATGCCTTTATACAAAGGGAACGATGCATGCCTCTCGATGCTTCTCACTGCCCCAATCCCTAAGGTACCTTAAAAAAACCCCTCTCCAATTCATACATTTATTAAATAATTGCAAAAACCAACCACTACCAAAACTATATCCCAACCTGCTTTAAACCATTTCTCTCTCTTTATATCATCCCATCAAATTCCATCCCGGCTTCCTACACCCACCACACAAACCTATATACCGCCCTTGGTCATTTTACCTAACGCCTCACTCAGCGAAGACTTCCCCCAACATCCACAACTGGCCTCATTTTCCTACACTCCTACAAGATTTTATTCCTCCTGCCCAATACACGAAATCAACACAGCTTTCCCTATCATTCATCACAATTAACAATTCCACAAAATATTACCCTCCCATCTTTCCCAATACCTACCATCTAATTCTCCATTTAATATACTTCGGCTCTCCTCTCCTATTTTTAAACGACAAATCCATTAGTTTCTCTAGGCTTCCTTTTAATAGCTCAACCTCCTAAACTTTTTCTTATTTTCAAAACAAAATTTGTTGATAACATCTCTACACCCACGTTCTCTCATTATGCGCTCTTTTTTAACATTGCTATCAATTTCACCTAACTCTCTTAACCACACACTTTTTCTCCATATACCTTACCATCACTTGCATCACTTCGCTAACTACTTTTGTAAAAACTTCTCATATGCTAACTTTTTCTCTTTCTTCTCCCACATATGCTAACTTTTTTCTCCCTTACTACTCTCTTTTATTAACAACATCATCATTCCACATTCCACCAATCGCTGCTCCCTCTTCCCCCTCACACCCGCAAACCCACTTCCCTGTAACCAAACCACAAACATAAACTTTCTGCTGAAGACACTCTAATGCACTACATTTTTTTAACCTACCCCATACGTACGCCCATAAACGTCTTCGACCCCATTGCCCTATGCTCTCCCGATTAGCCCATCTATCCTCCAATAGCTGATTTAACTTTCCCCTAACTGCCTTCCCACTTCTTAAGTTTAATATAAAAAACCTTCACCTTCTCTCTCCCTGATGCTTCTATTCTCCTTGATTTCCCATCTACCTTTTACTCTCAGTGTAGCTACAACTAGAAAGTGATCTTTGATTAATATCTAGTGGGCCCTCCTTTAGTAAACAGTACATCCTGAAGTCTACTGCAACAGTCTTTTATATCTACCAATACATAAACCAACAACAAACAACTGTCATTTCCGCCCTATACATCATATACTATGTAACTTATTTATCCAGCTGTTTTCCCTTAAAATATGAAGTATTACCTATAACTAAAAACACACCCTTGTCTATTCTTATACAAAGTTCAATCAAAGGGCCTTGGCTCGTCTATTTCCCATTAATCATTTACCACCTGGCACCACCTCTTACATATATATGGACGGGGGGAAGGCAACGGGATGTGGGGGGACGGGGCGGGGGGGGGGGGGGCGGGGGTGTATGTAGGCAAACACATACAACCCTATCAAAAAGTTTCATCCTACAACTCTTTAGAGCAATCTCAAGGTCCCCTACCGACAATTACTCATCTCACTTTGTGGTTCAAATGCTCCAAACCAAAGTCACTATAAAACACCCTCTCCCAAATAAATCTCTCTCATCTCCCCCTGTGCAATTCCATTCTCTCGCTCTTCTCCAGTGCCTACACCTTATATGACCCACTTCCTCGCCTCGGCATCCAACCTGTTACTTAATTAATTAATATTTAATACTATCCACATAATTCTGCATTTACACCATTCCATATTCTCCTTTCTCTTCTCCTTTTCCCCTCCTTCAATAGACTCATCATTCAACATTACTGCGTTAAGCTGACTGCTACCAGGTCCTTCCTTTGCTTCTAACCTCTCTCAGTACTCCAGATTTATAATTTAATATTTAATTCCCATTTATTTCCTCCCCCCGCACCGAAACCGTTTTACTCCCCTACCCCCTTCAGCTTATGTTTCGCTTTTTAGGGCCAGAGGACCATCCAACTTCTTTTCATTCATAACAACAGCAATCAACTGTTTCCTTGTCATCTGCACTAACATCCCACGAGGCACAGTTCAAAGCTATATCCCCAGTTTTTTATAAAGTTTTTTCTTTCTTCTTCTTTTTGTAAGAAGTAAAATGGTCCTACAGGATGAAGGGGTTACTTTAGCCCATTGCTCCCCGGCATATTAAGGAGGAAAGGAGTCTCCACATACGACACGCATGGCTTATGGAGTACGAGGAAAAAGATTCTTTTTGTCCCTTCCACTTCCCATGGACAATTAGTAAGAAATAGAATGAAGAACAAGACTATGTAGAAAAAGGAAAAACTAGATGTATATATATATCATGTGCAATGTCTGTGAAGTGTGACCAAAGTGTAGAAGTAAGTTGGAGTAGCAGCAAGATATCCCTGTTTAGCCCTAGCTGTGTTTATGAGACCGAGAGAAAAGACAACAGAAACAAGACACCAGCAAATCCCTCTGACCTACCATCATGCAAAACAGTTTACAAGGATCTGTTTCATCACAGTCATCTGGCAGGGATGGGTAAGTACTTCTAGTGGAGTCCCTGGGTGGTTTGCCTTACCTACCCAACAACCCTGTTTGTGATTTTGGTGTGGTGTTAAGGGACATAAAACAACGTCCAGATTGTCCTTCTTTCTAGTATCAAAAGGTCCAAAAAGTTGGAAGATGTTTATAAAAGACTGTAAATTGACCAAGCAACTTTCTGTTCAGGAAACAGTTAATTGGACTTCAATTTGTATATAACCAATTTACCGTTTACGAGACAACACCCAACTGGAATGCAAACATGTATAAGGTCAGTTTTCTGCTAAGGAGGGGGGTGTGGGGGTGGGGATGGGGGGGGGGGGGAGAGGTTTTGTTACGCCTTAATCATTTAAAAGAAACTCAATCCTATTCCTTCTGCTATAAACCTTTTCCAGAGCTACTTAGGGCCGTACAGACACCTTTTCCTACCATCCGTGTGTTACATTAGGTCTAAATGGGTTCACACACATGATGCGAGGTTATGGTCTGAAAAGGAGATGAGCCGTACTAATAGCTGAATAAAGCCTCCCATCAACTATTCTCTTCTTCTTTGCAACAAGCACCGCGACTAATAGGTAATGTAAAAAGTGCCAATTTCTATTTCTTATTTTCCTTGTCTGGAGGTTGACCCTATTTCACAATCGAAAATCCGAAAGCTGGACATAGGTATATTTCATGAGGGCAGGTCCGCAGATCTTCCTCTTGTCCTGTAGAGTTCAGAGAAGTCTCCCATCGAAAGTTCGAGTATGAGACAATGTCTCGTGAATATTCCGTGGGATAAAAAAACCAGTGATGCTACTCTCGAAAGCCGGGTATTAGGTATCACCGGTTCAACAATGTTTAGATTAAAGTGAAGTATATCACCTCCGATAACCATAAATGTCTTGACCTAGGGCTCAGTTCAGACCAAAGGCACAGCAGGCTCTCCCTACTGTCCATCCTTTGATTTTCCTCCCTGACTTTAATCCTTTAGATATAAATCGAAGGACTCCTTTGTTCAATTTACCAACGTAATTTTCCCTTCTCTTCAGAAATTGGCCATAGTGCCCTGCTAAACCAAAATCAAGTGATCCAAAGGAAAAACCTTTTCATATAAATTTTGAAATAAATAAAAAGGTATCTTGTAACAAGTCAGTATTCCAAGAATTAAATTCAGATGAGATAGACTATTAATTCCATCCTAGTTGATCCAAGTCAATGCAGAGGAGACTGTTCTTTAAAAAATGGCTCATGACCTGCCATTGGTCGGACTTTTTCTCTTCTCCGCATCGTAAAAACCTTATATAAAATTAGGAACCCTATTTAATTTTGGTTTGGGGGGGCCAAAAAAAAATGTCCTCAGATGTGTCACTACTTATTGATAGATCTGTAAAGTTTGCCAACAGTTATCCTCCCGGAAGGTACCAGGTCGAGTACACACACACCTATTGTCAAAAATGCCTTATCTTTACGGTACCGTTTGAAAAGAGGTAGCATTGACAAAATGCGTTGGTCCTTTATATAATATTCTCCACTTTTCATCTGGGGGACATAGATATATTAATTAACATTAGGTTGATTTATGCTTCGAGTTTCCCTGAAGACATACCCTTAAGAGACCCATAACCCACTAAGGAGGTGGCTGAAATCGTATGCCCTTTTGTGTCCATCTTCACTCCAGAAGTGGGAATCCCGTAGAGAAATTTTGGTCTGACCAGGGACAATTCACCATCTGACTTAATGCACATCTATACCAACTTCTGGAGTGAAGCCTCTCTTCACCACACCCTATTATCCCAGCTGTAATGGGAGGATTGAGCGCACCAGCATTCGAATTCTCAAGTCCATTTTAAGGAAACTTTTGCTCCACTTACTTAAACCTAAAGGAGTGGGCATCGTTTTTACCCCTCCCTGTGCTTTGTTTTGCCCATGAGGGAATTCACCAAGTGACACTTGGGGTTTTCCCCCCCTTTTCCTCCTTTTGAAACTTCTCTATGGTAGACAGGCCAGAGAGGCCATTGTCCATACCTTCAGACTTTATGGACAAAGAGGAAGGTAAATGCTGAAGTTCAGTCTTCCTTAAACAGTTTTATTTTATTTCCATTCGGACCTTAGGATCACAAACTTGACGAGACCCTATTGACATAGATTCGAAAAACTTAAGTTTGTCAATGGACCTAGAACAAAAAAATATTTTTGATTTCCAAAAGTTTTAGCGAAGTTTTAAGAGTAAGGGATGAAGTTCCCTTGTAACTTTTGGCCGATCAGTCAAATAAATTATTAGATAGCATGGAAAGGTCCATGATAAAGTATTTAAAAGTTTGTGGGAAAGTTTGACTACCTCATAGAAGTAAGTCAAGGGGAAACCTAAGCCTTTATCATATCAACATCCTTAAGAAATATTACCGACAAATACGGTTAACTGCCTTAATATAACTTTGACTTATTTTTTTTCCTTTTCCCTCCTCTTCTCCACAACGAACTTGATAAGACAAGACTCAAGAAATCGTAAGACAACGATTGCAATAAACCAACCCCCGGGCCGGATTGAACCGCGCTTCATAAGATGTCTCAAAACCCCAGCCCGTCGCTTTAAAGCCACTAGACCAGCTAGCCACAATAAGATTTCATACCAAATATGATAAAAATCTACACCATAGGAAAGTAAACATGCATTTTGTTGGTCACAAGAGGTGGCCTGTGCTAACTTCCAATGGGTGTAGAAATATACCTAGTTTGGATGAATCTTATTGGCTAGCTGGTCTATGGATAACGCGGACGGGCTGGAGTTTTTGAGACTATTACCTCTGGGTTCAATCCCGGCCGGGAGTATGGGTTGATGAAGAACAACTGAAGAATTGTAAAGTGGTGGTAAAATTGACCACCGTCTAACTTAGAATATTGATGAAGAACTACATGACTTTGGTGACTCTTGACCACTCGGGCGAAACCAACAAATATAATAATGAATCTTTGGATGACTAATAAGAGACATGAACTACTTTAATGTGTGAGTAAACTTTTTCAGACGTCTTTACGGGATATTCCCCAGGTGTTACCGGCCGCCACCACGGTATGTCCATAAGATTGACTTAGTGACTGGACAATCCTATCAAACGAAAATTATAACACCCAGTTTCCAGTTCACCTTAGGGATGCATTGAACCGAGAGGTAGTACAAATTATTAAAACTAAAAGATCATTGGGAACCTTCAGTATCTCTGCATATTGCTCACCACCCGTAGTTATGGTTAAGGAAGGAGGATAAAATTCCAAAATTAGGACTTGCTATTGACTTTCCGAGCCTTAATGCTATAAAACTCGGTGGGATGCTGAACCTTGCCCTTGATAGATAGCGATCTAAATCCACAAATTTTATGACGCTTCCGTCTTTTCATAGACTGATATATTGCGCAGGGCATATCATCATGTATGTTAGGATAAGAAAAAAGAAGAAGAGAAAATATAAATCCTTTTTCTTTTCAAATCAGTACCAAACTGCTTTTTCCGCTACCCACCAAGGACTGTTCAGAAATAGAACAATGTCCCTTTGGAGTTTGATACTGCCTGTGATACAAATGAGAAAGGTTCTTGGGGTAATATGCCAAAATGTTTCAGTTTATTTGATAAAAACATTTACGTAATGACAATCCACGGTGGGGGCAAGCATAATCCAAACTTACATCAGTTTTTTTGCGGTAAGTTAACGCTCACAATTGTCGCAACTGGCCGAATCCGAAGAAATGCATCTCCTAGTGTATAACAAGATTATATTATCTCTGACTGGATACTTTTCAAATAAAACACTCTCTGCAGAGCCTCGATTCCCAGTAAGGGTCACAAGCTTTTATTAGAATTTAAAAAAAATTCCCTCAAAACCCAAGAAGCTCATTGCTTAGTCTTTCTTGGTTCAGGTAATTTTTAATGCACGTGGTTTAAATCGCGAAACCCTTACTTATCTTACCAGCATCTTATTCGACTTCCCTTAAAAAAATCTTAAGGAACCTCTTGAACTTTCCGACGTACTCGGGAAACGTTTTAATGAGATTAAAAGTATCTCTTCCTAAAAGGAAAGACCCTATACATAAGATTGCTCCAGATATTACTTACAACATTTTGGTTTTAGAAGGAACTGATGCCTCCAATACTGGGCTTAGGTGCAGTGGCTACTAACAGTAAGTAACCATGATGGTACTTACCTTCCCTGTATGCTCCACCTAAGCCAGAATCCCATCCCCACCCTCAGATAAACGAGATACCTCCAAAATAGAAAAGGAAATGTTTGGGGCCTTGTGTGTGGTAACACCAAACTTTTAAAAAAAAAAATTTATAATTGCTGGGAATAGAATTCATTTTAGTGAAACAGACACAAAAACCCTTTGATATACCAAAACTTTTATGGGAACCAACAGTCCGCCTCTTGAGTGGAGACATTGCGCACTCAAAAGGCTTTTTAAAAGTTTCATATTGTGTATATTCATGGTTCATCCAATTCTTTTCTACTGACTGGTTAAGTCCGTGACAGTCAGTAGAAGATTGGTTTGCCTTACGCGCGGCGCGACTTCCACATGTTAGGAACTTTTCCTCCCTCGCCTATCATTCTTATACTCCTGACTATAAGTCTTTGGTATGGGAGAGTGGAGGGAAGAAAGTTCAATGATCGGAGAGCGATATAGTAACAATAGTTTCTTGCCGGTTACTTGTTAAGGTAGGGGTACGTCCAGCTCCCCGCTATTTTAATCTCTAATAGTAATAAACAAAAAAATAAATCCCCCCCCCCTTTTTTACCCCCTCCCCGAAAGTGATAGTTTGCTTGCCGGTACTTGTTAAGTAGTCTAGCTCCCACTATTCCCGCCTTCCCCCCCCCACCCCGAAATGATGGTTTGATTGCTGCTGCTTGTTTAAGTTAGGGTCAGTCTAACTCTCACTATCCCTTCCCCCCCCCCCCGAAAGGTGACGTGTGGGGCTCCAGTCCAAACAGTATCACTAACTCATGCTCCCACACTACTTAAGTACATGCTGCCTGTATTCTAGTGGATTTATTGTTGAAAGCTCACTTTTGACCATAATATCTTGTCCTTTCAGTCTTGCTCTAAGTTGACTGTTGTAATAATCACTACGTCTTTTGGGTTTTGTACTTATCATGGAGAGTGATTTCTTAAGCAGTGGGTAACCTCTTTCCAGCTTGGATGACAGAGAGGGTCACCTGCCAATCAACGAGTAGAATTGAAGGAGACGGTCTAACGATCTGAAATGTCTCAAATTCTGATCACTTACCTGTTTGTGTATGAAGGTAGCAGATATAAACCCCTCAATCATTGCAGTGGAGAAAACCTGCTTTCCTGTCATCTGGAAGGATTATTGACGGCGAGAAAATCTGTGAAGAATGAGCCGGGGTTGTCATCAACACTGCGACCCCCCCCCATCATCGGCAACGGCTACGATTTCAACAACACGCAGTGTCACCAACACCAGACACCGAAGTTTTAATATATATATATATATATATATATATATTTATATATATATATATAATTTTATATATTTAATATTATATTTTTCATTTTTCATTTTCTTTAAGGTAGGTTTAAATATTTCATATTTAAGTGTTCTATATTTTTATATTTTCTAAATATAAAGTGTTTATGTTGTCAGTTTTTGTTCTTTTTCTATTCATTAATTTTCCTAAAGAGGAGCCACCCTTTGGGTAATACTGTCTGAAGTTGTTACAGGGCTGATTTAAGCCTTCACAGTCATACTCATACTTCCCTTATCCTTCATCTCATTCACCAACAGAACCAAGAATTCCTTCATTACCTCCCAGTTGCTCAAATAAAATAATTTGAGATTCCATCTATCCTAGGTGTTTTCCCGCACTCATCCCCTTTAACTCCATTCACACTTCCCTCTATCACCGTTTTATCTGCTGACTCCAGGTTCCTCTGTATCCCCCTATTTTTCAGTTCCCATCTTTCTTTTTCCCCCCCTCATATATATCTCAAACCAGTTATCAGCAAAACCACTCGTACCTTCTGTAGTTACTAACCTCTGTCCCACCTTATACCCTCCCACAACCGTATGTACGTCCCAAAATTCATCATAGTCAGTGTTTTGAATGTAGTGAGGAGGCTGGGAAAGCATGGAACCAGGAAAATTTGGGATTCACGGGGGCCTAAGGATTAATATAGGCCTCATTTCATAATAGGGAAAGGTTCGTAACTGTTTCCTGGTGGAGAGTGAGGGAACGTGATTCGCGGGACCACC
The DNA here is from genome assembly GCF_026875155.1 of Cherax quadricarinatus. Classification (NCBI taxonomy): domain Eukaryota; kingdom Metazoa; phylum Arthropoda; class Malacostraca; order Decapoda; family Parastacidae; genus Cherax; species Cherax quadricarinatus. The sequence goes on along the minus strand of NW_026506973.1, from coordinate 8,205 downwards.
GTAATAAGGTTTGGTTTAAAATTAGTGAATAATGGTTCGACCGGGTGTGACCTGGGGGCGCGGCCATGGTTTTGTGTCCAGGGGAAATACCCGTGAGTTAATCCTCACTCATCGGCCTCAGATCTTAATGGAGTGACCTCTAATGTGTATAATAATTATGAGACGTTAAATCGTCTTGTGAAAAGGTAATGTAATCAGTGATAATAACATTAAGTTAAGAGAATGCGGGATGTGAAATAGATCGCCCTGCTCCGAGTGAACGCGTGATTCTCGTACCGAGGATAGTGAAGCTTTATGGAATCACTACTTTTTAAACCGGGACCCAAAACCCAAAGGATACCCCGTCCTGCTGGAATAAGAACCGTATCGGTGTAGCAGGACTCGAAAATGAGATGGTGAATGGAGGAAATAAAAGAGTATCAATCACTCACAGTTAAGTAACCCTTCTAGTTATAGCAGACTGATACTGGCCAGTTAGGTATGTTGTATATTGGATAGGTTATGAGTGATCCAGCTACATTTAAGTGACCACCGGAGAATATCTGGTAAGTGGTGAGATTATGTACAAGTGTTTTCCTTGATGGATATATCCATGTGTAACCTACCCCACCCCCCTTCATTTAGTTAAACTAAATATAATCTATACAGTCCACAATTAATTAGTAGCACCGTCAGTGTTCAGTGGTCAGTCGTCACGTGAGGTCACAGACCCTGAGCTGCTATGGGGATTAGCGTGGACAGTTACAAAGCCGGTTGCTTCTGCAGTGTTTTAAAATTGAGGTTGGAAATTTGAAGGAGGAGGTCTTGCTTCTCCAGGAGGAGATTAGGAGGCTGAAGGTCCCACCTCATTGGGTCTGGGAGAGTGTGAGGTGGCTGGAGTTGTCGGGAATGAGGCCTCTAGCAGTGAGGTGCAGTCTGTCTCTCGCTGTGAGGAGGCTGTAGGTGGGGAAGGCAGCAACGGCTCCCAGCAGTGAGGTGCAGTTCAGCACCTCCTACAAGTGGCGAGTGGTTCACAGTAATGGGAGGCGCATCGAGTAAGGAAAGTTAAGAGTGAAGATCTGAAGGTAGGAAATCGCTTCTCTGTTCTTCAGGTGAATGTACTTCAGGGGCCATGAAGGTAAGGGTACTACTGCCCCTGCTAACAGAGGTAAGCGCATTCTTGTGGTTGGTGCTCTCAGGTAAGATATATTGACGGCTTTTTGTAATAGGAATAAGAAGAGAGAGATAGTGTGCGCTTCCCTGGAGCTGGTGTGGGACATAGTTAACAGGCTGGATAATATCATGTCAGGTAATGGGAACAAGCCCATTATTTGTCTCAGTGCTGGTGGAAATGATATTGGGAAGGGGTAGGAGAGAAGAGCTGCTAGGTAAGTACAGGTCAGCTATAGATTTCATTAAGTCTAAGGGAGGGGTCCCAATCATATGTAGCATCTTGCCTAGAAGGGGAGTGGGAAATGAATGGTTGTCTCGGGCAATTGGTGTAAATTGCTGGCTAGACAGATACTGCAAGGAACTTGCAATCCCATTCAATGACAACTGGAACAATTTTTTATGGCAGACATGATATGTATGCAAGGGATGGGGTACATCTCTCTGGGGCTGGGGTGGTAGCACTTGCAAACTCAATTGAGAAGGCATTGGTAAAATGCCTATGATTTTAACTGATAGAAGATAGAGGTATGGGTGTGTGTGGGAAACAAGCAGGTTGAAAACACTAGGGTTTGGGAAACAGTAAATGTATAAAAGGCATTCAGCATGAGTTAAAAAATAAAGACAATAGATCATGTCAACAAACAAAGGGGGACAGCAGAGGACAGCAAGGGACTAGCTCCCTTAAAGTTTACTATACTAATAGCAGGAGTGTAAGAAATAAGATAGATGAGCTAAAAATTAATTGTAAGTGCAGGAAACATAGATTTATTGCTATAACAGAGACCTGGCTAAATCTGAAAAAATAGATAGATGCCTCTGAATGTCACATACAAGGCTATAAATTTTTCCCACACTGACAGGGTGAACAGGAAGGGTGGTGGTGTAGCGATGTATGTCAGAAAATTTAAACTTTTTGTGTTAGACAAGATATAAAAGTAGAAGCGTCAGCCTTTGAATCTGTTTGGTTACAGCTTCTCGGGGGCCCGAGAAAAACTAATTTTGGGTTTGATTTACGGGGCCCCAAATCTTGATAGGGATTTGCAATAAACTTCTATGGAACGAAATTCGTAAGGTATCTACATAGGGAAAATGTTGTGCTAATGGGAGATTTCAGCTATAGACAGATTGACTGGAGCAATTTGACAGGAAATTTAGAGTCACGTGACTTTCTTGATACGATCCAGGATTGTTTTTTAAAACGTTTGTGACAGAGCCAACTAGGGGAAAAAACCTGCTTGACTTGGTTCTTGCCAGTAGGGAAACACTAATTAATAATCTTTAGGTTAATGATGAGCTTGGGGAAAGTGATCACAAATCACTCAGTTTTAATAATCATGGAATTCCCTAATAATGCAATCAAGTCTCCGTCCCTGACTTTCGCTTGGCTGATTTCATAGGACTGAAAAATTACTTAGGTGGGCTGAACTGGAATGACCTGACTAAAGGTCAGGTAGGTGGTGATGGTTGCCGATATGACGCTTTCCAGGGCATAGTTCTAGCTGCTCAGTCAAATTATGTTCCAAATAGGGAAATCAGATCAAACAAAAATGATCCTAAATGATGAACAATAGATTAAAATTTCTGATTGGTCAAAAGAGAGGCATATATAGGCAAAAACAAAAGAGGAGAGGGGCAATTAAGAAATCGATATATTCAGTTAGAGAAATAAAAAAGGGAATTAGAAAAACAAAAAGAGATTATGAGGTTAAAGTTGCAGAGAATCGAAGACTAACCCAAAAGGATTCTTTCAGGTTTACAGAAGTAAGATCAGGACAAGATAGGCCCACTCAAAAAATTCCTCGGGTCAGCTCACTGACAGTGATAAGGAAATGTGTAGAATTTTTAACACATAAATTCCTCTCAGTTTTACACAGGGGGATACCACGAAATTCCAGAAATGATAAATTATGTAGAACAGGACGATAATAAACTGTGGGACGATTAGGGTCACAAGTGACATGGTCCTTAGGCAAATAGATAAATTAAAAACCTAACAAATCCCCAGGCCCTGATGAACTGTAAAGCAAGGGTTCTAAAGGAATGTAAAGAGGAGCTTAGCAAACCTTTGGCTAATCTTTTTAACATATCTCTACAAACTGGCAGGGTGCCAGATAAGTGGAAAATGGCAAATGTGATACCATTTTTAAAGCAGGTAACAGTCCTTAGCTTCGAACTATAGACCAATAAGCCTAACCTCCTAGTGGGAAAATTTAAGGAATCAATAATTGCCGAGGCAGTTCGTATCCACCTGAAAAGCATAATTAATCAACGAATCTCAGCATGGTTTTAAAAAGGGGCGTTCCTGCCTTACAAAATTTTTTTAACTTTTTTCACTAAGGTATTTGAGGAGGTAGATCATGGTAATAATAATAATAATAATAATCTTTATTTACTACAAGTACATGTACATGGTATACAGTCCTAGCTGACAACAATGACTTACTACTACATAGAAAGCCACTTGTTATGCTAGCATCTCGGGAAAATTTAGGTCAGTGTCCCAGGATGCGACCCAAAACCAGTCGACTAACACCCAGGTACCCATTTTACTGATGGGGAACATAGACAACAGGTGGAAAGAAACACGCCCAATGTTTCTACTCTGGCTGGGAATCGAACCCGGGCCCCTCGCCGTGTGAAGCGAGAGCGTTAACCACCAGGCCCAGAATATGTATTGTGTATATGGACTTCAGTAAGGCTTTTGACAGGGTCCCACATCAGAGACTATTGAAAAAAATTTAAGGCACATGGAATAGGAGGAGAAATTTTTTCCTGGATAGAGGCATGGTTGACAAATAGGCATCCAACTAGGTATTTTTAAATACACCATAGGAAAGCTACATAGGCACCTTTTGTGACTACAAATGCAAGTTTTAAACAGAAGTCCCGCCAGCGTCGCCCCTCAAAGTCCCGTCCAAAGCTGTTATCATGACTCACGAAATCGTAATGACACGATTGCAAAAAACCACACCACGGGCGGGGATAGAACCCACGGTCAATCATAAAACTCCAGACCGATTGGTTAGCCACTGGGCCAGCTGGCTACAATAACATTCGTCTATAAAAACTTGCATTTGTGGTCACAGAGGTACCTATGCTAACCTTCCTATGGTGTATAAATATACCTAGTTGGAAGAATCTTATTGTAGCCAGTTGGCCCAGTGGCTAATGGGGTCAATCTGGAGTTTCACGACTCTCTGACCGCGGGTTCTATTCCCACCAGTGGTATGGTTTGAATTAATTAGTTGCTGGGGTTAACACAAACTTTCTACATTTCTACTCAAGGTTCCTCGTGTTATTTTTACATGGTTACTCATAGGTCCCCATAACTTTCATGGTTACTCATAGGTTCCTCATAACTTGCATGGTTACTCGTAGGGGCCTCATAAAATGTATGATTACTCATAGGTCCTCATAACTTGCATGGTTACTCATAGGTCCCTCATAACTTCCATGGTTACTCATAGGTCCTCATAACTTGCATGGTTTCTCATAGGTCCCTCATAACTTGCATGGTTTACTCGTTAGGTCCTCATAACTTGCATGGTTACTCGTAAACCTTCATAACTTGTAGGGTTATTCATAGGCCCCTCATAACTTGCATGGTTCTCGTTAGATCCCTCATAACTTGTATGGTTATTCATAGGTCCCTCATAACTTGCATGGTTACTCGTAGATCCCTCATAACTTGTATGGTTATTCAAGGTCCCTCATAACTTGCATGGTTACTCGTATTTTCCCCTCAAAAACTTGTATGGTTATTCATAGGTCCCTCATAACTTGCATGGTTACTCGTAGATCCCTCATAACTTGTATGGTTATTCATAGGTCCCTCATAACTTGCATGGTTACTCGTAGTTTCCCTCGAAAACTTTATGGTTATTCATAGGTCCTCATAACTTGCATGGTACTCGTAGATCCCTCATAACTTGTAGGATATTCATAGGTCCCTCATAACTTGCATGGTTTACTCGTAGTCCCTCATAACTTGTATAGTTATTCATAGGTCCCTCATAACTTGTATAATTTACTCATAAGTCCTTCCAATTTTCTTGCATTATCAAGTGCGTTTTTGTTTTTAATGTTGAGTTTAAGTCTACTTTTTCAAAATTGTTGCTCAAACAGAGCAGCTGAAAAAACATTTTCGATGACAATCCAGTGTTATCTCAGGTTCACTTCCTTAGTTAAAGTGTCCCTCACCTTGATGTTGTTATGGAAATATAAACAAAAATGCAGTATAATGTGATCCTTTATGACAACGTTTCACCCACACAGTGGGCTTTTTTAAGTCACACACGGATCTACCTGGGGGTTTGGGAAGGTACGAGAGTATTAAAAGTCATGTTCAGAATGTTAGGTAAAACACATATGCAAAAGTTAGGATCTTTATTTTGAAACGTTTCGCCTACACAGTAGGCTTCTTCAGTCGAGTACAGAAAAGTTTCAAATAAAGATACCCCAACTGTTGCATATGTGTCTTACCTAACAATCTGTCGGTATTTTATACCATTTTAATGTTCATGTTCAGAATGTTGAGGTCAGGTGAAGAATGCTGCATCTGATTGGATCTACCGGGTGGGGTTATAGAGTCTTGGGTACTTGGCAGGGGTATTGGACAAGTTGTAGACCTTCTGCAGTGTTCTATGTTTTATGTGGGATAGGGGATGAAGAAGTTTCTTGGCGAGGGGTTTTCAGCTATGTTATAGAAGCCATTGTTCGGGTTTTGAAATTGTTGGTTATAGAGATAAGCGATGATTCCAGGATTCTTCTGTATTGAGTGTTGTCTTCTGTGGCTATAAGTCTTGAGTTTCTGTAGTTAATTAAATGGTTGTGTGAATTGCGATTTTTGTACACAGGCATTCCTTGTATCGTCAGTCCTGCTTGCATATGGTGTTCTGAAATGCGTTTTTGGGAGGCTCTTGATGTTTCGCCCACATATAATTTGTTGCAGTCATTAAAAAGGGATTATGTATACCCCTGAGAGGAGGAGGCTTGTCCTGTCTACTACTGGTGATGTCCTTGATGGTCGTGGAGTAGATACTTGGAATGATGTTTTGGAAAGATGTTGGAAACATGTTTGGCAATGGAGTTGGTGGGGAGGACTATGTATCTCTTCTCGGCAGTGTTTCTCTGGGTGTGTTGAAGATGTTTAAATGCCCGCCGTCTGCAGTCTCTGATGAAGTGACGAGGGATAGTGGAGTTTAGAAAATACTTGTTCAATTATAGTGCATTTTTTCCTCAAGGAACTCATTGCTGCAGATTCTGAGTGCACGTAGGAAGAAGCCTTTAATCACACCACGTTTGGTTTTGGTTGTCGTGGTGGAGTAGAAGTGGGAGAAGATTTGTTTTGGTTGGTGGGTTTCGATAGACTTTAAAACGAAGTTCGTGGTCAGCTTTGCAGAGCAGAACATCAAGGAAAGGAAGAGTGTTTGTCGACTTCTTCTTCAAGTGTGAACTGGATTGAAGGCTCGACCTGGTTGAGCTTGTCTTGGAGAGCTTGAACGTTGAAAACGTTTAGGAGTTATGAGGAGAATGTCGTCAACATAACGGAGCCAGGTGACAGACGAAGGAATAATGGTGGAGAAACGTTCGGCTTCTAGATGTTCCATGTATAAGTTCGCCAGGACTGCACTGAGTGGCGAACCCATGGGTAGTCCAAAAGTCTGCTGAAAGAGGTGATTTTCGAAGGAGAAACACGTAAAGCCAACACATAGTTCAACAAGGTCGATGAAATCGCTGGCTGGAATGGGAAGATCAAGTGAATCGTCAATTTTCCTGCGCAAGAGATCGATGGCTTGTGTAGTAGGTACTTTGGTGAATAGGGAAGTCACGTCAAGGCTGGAAATGTACGGCCTGCCAAGACTCACAAGCCTGGTATCCCACTGAGGCCCATATCCTCGGGAATAGGCAGTGCTCCCCACCAGCTCTCAGGAATTCTCGCCAAACACCTCTCTAAACTCTTGGGCACTATCAGTCCAGCACATCTCAAACACTCGGGTGATCTTCTCAATCGCATTCGCAACATCAACATCAGGAACAAGAAACTTTCCAGCCTTGACGTGACTTATATATAATTATAAAATATAAAATATATAATATATATATATATATATATATATATATATATATATATATTTATATTATCGTGCCGAATATGTAAAACTGGTCAAATAGCAAGAACTCATTTAAAATTAAGTCCTTTCTAAAATTTTCTCTTATACGTTTCAAGATATATATTTTTCATTAAAGTTAATGTAAAAAAAAATTTATTTTGCTCCAAAAGAATCTTATAAAACTTACCTAACCTTATTATAACAAGAACAATTTATTTTAACCTAACCCAACTTAAAATATTTTAGATTTGTAATCAGTAATTTAATACTAAAGAAACAGTGAAATATATTTTTTTCGTTAGGTTCAGAATGATTTTGGCGAAATTATTGCATACACAAATTTTCGCTTATCCTATATGGCAAGATGAGCGTTGCTATTTAAGCCAAGATCGCAAGTTCTGCCTATTCGAGACTCAGACTCATTCCTCTGCTAGCTTCCGCATTGGACAGACGTACCTGCTCCCGGTTGGCTGTATGCTTTGCTTGTTCCTGATTGGCTGCATGCTTTGCTTGCTCCTGATTGGCTGCCTTGCGATCCACTTGCTGGAAGAAGCTTTTGGTGTGTTTGTTGAGGAAATATTGCATTGATTTTCTTGTTTCAAGAAGACATTGCCTGATTGGTTGATTTCTGGAGACTCTTCATCTTGGCTCCAGGATTCTATGCGTCGCTGGCTGCCTGCCCCAGGGCAGACCGTTGGCCTCTGCACTCTTGCAGCTGGGTGAAGTCTTCCCACTTCACCTGTTGGATTAACCTGCTGATTATTTTTCAAGAGCTCACCACCACCTCTGCACTCGTTGTATGTGAATCCTTGCTTACCGACATCCCTTCCCCCTGTTCGGTTTGAAGGCATCTCGGAGAAACAACAGCTTTTTTTTTAAAAACCCAAATCTTTTTTTTTTGGGGGACACGGGGTTTTGCTCTCTGTTGTGCCGTAATTCC